>QAPG01001213.1:0-10404 GCA_004366825.1 Colletotrichum spinosum
AGGAACTTTAGTAGAATATATTTATTATATTTTAATATTAGTAAAATAATAGTATAAAAGCTAATGATCTTTCTATTTCCTAAAGAATCTACCTAGATTTCTAAAGTATTTTAACTAGGAATTCTCTAGGAAATCTTATAGGAAATCCTAGAGAAATCCTATAGGAAATCTTAGTAATTTCTAATAGGAAATCTTAGGGAAATCTTTATATTTTCTATTAGGAAATCTTTATAAAAATCTACTAGAATCTTAAGCTTTTTATAGTATTTTATAATAATTACTTATTATTAAAAATTGTTACTTTAATAATTAATTATAGTAAAGTAATTCTATTTATTTAAAAAGTTAAGAGGATTCTATTTATAAATAAATTAAATAGTTAGAAAGTATAAAGAAGAAATATAGATAAGTTTTAGTAAAGTTAAAATAAAAGAATTTAAAATATAAATAACTTTATATAGCTTACTATATTAATATAATCTTAAAAATAAAGTTTTATAAAAATACTAAATATAATAATTAAATCTTAGTAATTAGTTCTTCTCCTAATTATACTTTTTTTTAATATCTTTTTTTATATTCTTAATATTTCTTTTTTAAATAATTATCTATATAATATCTTTATACTATCTATTAAGATAGTTAGAGAATTCCTCCTATTTTATTCTAAGAAGAATAAAGATTTCCTTATTATTAATATTCTAACTAACTTAAGAATTAATATAATTAGTAGTAGAAAAATATATTAATATTACTAAGTATTTTCTAAAGAAGCTAATACTATTAGTAATATTTATAATAAAATTATTATAGTCTATAGAATTAAATTTACTAAAGAAAAACTCTTCTTTATTAAGAATATAATAATCTTCTTAGATTTTTCTAATTCTTATATGTTTATTTTATATAAATTTATAAAGAATTCGTAAGATATTTATAAGAAAGGTTAGGGGAACTAGTTTTAAATATTTATTATTTTTAATAATACTAGTATAAAGGTTAGTAAGGTATTTTATAATTATATTATTTATTAAAAAGTAGAACTTATTTTAGAAAAAACTAATTATTATTCTTTAGATTACTTAAAGAATTAGTTTGTATTTATATATATAAGTAATAATAAATTAGTTTACTTTAACTTCTTACTTATTTATTAATATTCTACTAGGTCTAATAGTAGTAAGTTGATTTAATTAATTAATTAAGCTAAAAATTAGTATTATTCTAATATTATTAAAACTAAAGTTAGAAGTTGGAGTTTAGTTTATTAGCTAGAGATTTTACTATATACTTTAAATAGATTTACTAAACTTTATTTATTTTATTAAGTTAGAACTATTTTATATTAACTATCTTTTAAGAATTTGTTTAGAAATTAGGAGATTTAAGTTATTATTAATATCTAGAGAGGATATAAAGATAGTAAGGATTTCTATAATATTTAGTATTTCTTTAAATGATATATTAATATTATTTTATATAGTTTTAATTATAATTCTCTTATCTTTTTATTCTTATACTAGTTTTATAATAGTATTTACTTATTATACTATTTTCTTAATCTTTTCCTTTTAAATATTAACTTTAAGGATAATCGGTTATTATTAGTTTCTAGTTTAAGAAAAGTATATTTATATAGCTTTTTGATTTTAATTAGAAGGAGTAGGTATTATAAGGTTTTATATTTAGATTATATATCTACTTTAGGTATTTCTAATGTGATTTATAGTAAGATTGATTAATACTTAAGCTAGTTAAATAAAAAAATATATATAATTAATATTTAAAGTAGTATTAATAAGATTACTAGATTGTAGTATAGGATTCTAAGGTTTAAAGTAAATTTCCTAATTTTTATAAAAAAGAGTAGTTTAGGTATTAAAATTACTATAAAGAAGTAGTTAAAAATAGGTAAGAAAAGTAAATTTAACTAATTTGAAATTATTAGTATAACTAAATTCTTAGTTTAAGATAAAAATAGTAGTTTTCTAGAATATATTAAAAGGAGACTTAATATTTTTAGAAATTATAGTATTTTAGTAGTACTAAAGAGTTTATTTATTAGTATTATTCTAAATTTTAAATTAATTATTAATTGATTTTATATACTTACTAATAGATACTTTGCTTCTATAGATTATAAGTATTCTAAAGTAGTTAGGAAATATTAAATTTTTGCTTTTTTTACCTATAAAGAATAGATTATACTATGATTTTATATATAATTTATCTTTTAATTAATTATAATAAGTAATATTTAGTATAAAATGTTAGTATATTATAAAAGAATATAAAGAAATATAGAAGAATATTAGGTTTTAAGATATCGATAGATAAGGAAAATATCTGTTTTTATCCTATATATTAATAATAGTATTTTTCTAATATTTATTGTGTTAGTAAAGATTTAGAAAATTTCTTATATAGTAAGATATGTTCTATTTTCTTATTTTAATAGGCTATTTAAAGTATATTTACTAAATAGTATTATTATTATAGTGAATTGTATATAAAATTATTTATTATAATCTTCTAAAGAAAATATTATAATTTTGAATAATATCTAGTTGTTTTTTCCTATTATATTGTTTTAAGATTTTAGGAGGATTTCTTATTCTTAGAGTTTTTTAATTTCTTAGGGATTTCTAAGAAATTATACTAGTAATAGTTTCTTCTTAAGATTAATTAGAGATATTTTATCTTAATTTCCTATTTATAGTTTTATTCTTAGTCTTATTAGGTTGTTGTTTTAGTAAAAGTATTTCGTATTAGTTTAATAATAATTCTTTATTTTTTTTAATTCTTTTAGCTAGTTATTCTTTTAGGCTTCTTTTTTTTAAATTCTTTAATTATTCTTTCTATTTCTATAGTATTAGTATTTATCTATATATTATAAATATTTGGTTAATCTTTCTATTTAATGAAGTATTAGATTTTTAGTTTTGTTTTTAATTATACTATTTTTTTTCTAAGATTCTTTTTATTTTATAATATTAGAATAAGTTTTAGAATTCTTATTTTTATATATTATTAAGTTCTATAGGTTTAATATATATTACTATTTATCTATATAGATTTTTTATAAAATTAGCTATAGGATTTAGGTAAATAATTAAGATTACTAGGTAAATATTTATAATTAGTAGTAAATCTAAATAGTAAGTGAGTTTTCTAATTCTTTTTAATATTTTGACTAATCTAATTTCTAGAGGAAATATTTTTACTAACTAGTTTCTAAGTAGTTAGTAGTTTTTTCTAAATTAAAAGTATATAAAATCTTTTAGAATAAATACTACTAGTTTGTATTTATAGTTAAAGGTGGTTTTTATAAGTATTTATATTTATATAATTCAAAAAGATATTTTATCTTAAGTAATATTATATAGAATAATTATATTTATATTAATAAGTAAATTAAAAGGGGAGTTAAGTTTATATTTAAATAGGATTTCTATTAGACTTTTAGATATTATATTTATTAAATTATTATTTAATAAGAATTATATTAATACTAAAGGATTAGTTTATAGTTTCTCTAGGTTTTTAAATATAAATATATAGATTATTATTTCTACTATTTAGTTTTTTTATTCTAAGAGTTTATTAATTTATAGGTAATATACTATTAAGAAGTATAACTTAATATCTAGGTTTTTCTATAATAATTTCTAGAATTCTAATAGGAATTTTAGATTATAATTTAAGATAATTACTTTAGGAATTCCTTAGTTTTTTATATAAAGAAATTAGAATAGGATTTTTACCTAATTAGTAGATATATATATTATATATCCTAGAATTAATAATATTACTTTAGAAAATTTATCTATTATTATTATTAATAAGTTATATAATAGGAATTTAGTAAGTTTCTATAGAAAAAGATCTAAAGATATTTTTAAGAAGTTTATAATAAAATTTATAGTAATAATATAAAATAGTATTAATAGATATAGGATTAGTTAGAATTCTCTTAAAAGTTTTATTTTTAATTTTAATAATAGACTATATATAGGGTAGTATTTCATAAATTCTATAATCTTCTTAGTTAGATATAGGATTATATATATTAATAATATATTATATTATATTTTTTATATTTCTTAATAGTAGTTAGATTTATATAAAACTTTAATAAATTATCTAACTATTAAATTAGGAATATAAAATTTTTATTATTTTAAGTATTTAATAAAGTAGAGAAGTCTATTAGAGATTTTAAAAAGTAATCTATCTAAATCTTTAAGTTACTATAATTATTTATAGATCTTATTAAATTTCGTATTAATAGTATATAAACTTTTAAGATTTTGTTTAATAGTTCAATTTAGTCTAATTTTTATTATAATATAAATTACTTAATTATTTTATATCTTATTTAGTTTTCTATCTCTTAAGGTTAGTATTTAATTAGTTTGTATTCTAAATAGTATATTTAGGATAATATTAGTATTTTTAAGAATATAATAGTATTTAAATTAAAAATGTAAAAAGTATTTAGTAGTTAAAATAAGATATAAATTAGTTTTTTTCTATTTATAATAAAAAGAGTTATTTAGATTATAATATTTAGTATAGAAATATAATTTATTAGAATAATTAATAGTATTTTCCTAGCTAATTGAATTAAGGTTTTAGTTTTTTAAATAGTTTATACTAAATAAGTAACTTTTAGTTCTATTAGTTAGTATTATGTTTTAGTATTTATTAGTATTTAGCTAATATAAATAATTAGTTAAATTAAAATGTATAATATTTATTTTCTAGGTTTCTAATTATTACTTTTATCTTTTATATAGAAAAGAAAGTATTATATTTATATTCTTAAGAAGTATTAATTTAAATAAATAGTATTTAGTTTAGATTATAGTAAATCAAAATAGTTTCTATAGTAAGTACTATTTTAATATCTTTAAAGGTATTTTCTTCTTTTTAAATTAATTTAAATATTATTTTTAAGTAGTAGTATTTATATTTTTAGCTAGTAGTAATTCCTTATTTATATCTTTAAGCTAATAGTTTTATTTTCCTATCTTAAAGAAGTTTAATTCTAGAGGTATATTTTAGAATAAGATAATATAAATATCTTATTACTTCTATCTATTTTTCTAGAAATACTAAGGTTTTTAGGAACTTAATATCTTTAAGTCTTTATATTCTATCCTTAGTATTAGAAAATCTAAAGCTATTTATTTTAAATCTTAATAATTCGACTAAAGGGAATCTAATAAAGTATTTATCTTTTAAAATTCTTAGGTTTTAATAGTTAAATAAGTTAAGAATAATATTTAATTATTAATAGTATTTATTAGTAGTTTCTAAAGTAATTATAATATTATTAATAAATACTTAAGTAAATTCCTAATATAATCTAAAGATTTTATCTATAAATCTTTAAATATAAATTAAGGAGTTTCTAAATCCTATTAATATTACTATAGGTTTTTCTTATCTTTAATAGCTAATAATTATTAATTATTCCTAGTGATATTTAATAATTAGTATTTAGTAGAAATATTATCTAGTATTAATTATTATAATAAATTTCGTTTTATAGAGTTTTTATATAATTTTAGATTATAGTAGTATTAGATAAATGTTTAGGATTATAATTTTATTTATTACTTTTAAATCTATAACTATTCACTTTTTTTTCTTTCTATTTACTATTCTCTAAATAATAAAAATTAGAATTCTAAATATTATATAAGAATTAACTTATTTGAATTATTTTTTTTTATAGATTCTATTAAATTTATTATCTAGAAACTTTTAATCTTTTAGGCTAACTGGATATAGGTATTATACTATCTTCTTTTTATAGTAGTTATCTATTAGAAATATAGTAATTCTTTTATATTCTTCTATATTAATTTATTTTTCTAGTTTCTATAAGATTAAGTATTTAGTAATAACTTTAGAGATTCTTTAGATAAATTTTTTGGAATAATTAAATATAGTTACTTCTTATAGTATAAAGACTATATTTTTATTAGAATTAAATTTTAAATTTAACTTTTAGTCTTAATATAATTTATATATAATTACTAAATAAGTATCTTTAGTATTAAAATAGTTAAAAAGTATAATATTATCTTTTTTAAAGTTATATATTATTGTTTCCTTATAGAGGTTAGTAGAAATATATTTAATTTTCTGATTCTTAGTAATTTTCTAAATTTCTAACGAATAATTATATATAACTATCAATAGCTACTAACTTATTACTATATAGATTATACTATTATAAATAGGTTGAAATATAAGTATATTAGATTTAAATTTTAAGAAGTATTTATTAGAATATATACTAAGGTTTTAAGAGGAATTATTAAGTTTCTACTTAATTCTAATAGATAGATATTAAGTATCTTTTTAATATATATTTATATTAAGATTTTAAAACTTTAATATAATTCAATTTTAATAATTCTTATAATATTAAGAATATTAACTCTATTAGGGATATTGAATTCCTAGCCTAATAAGATTCTAATCTTAAGTTTATTAACTACTTAGGTTTTAAAATTAAGTTTTACAACTTTAAGCGAATTATTTATTATTTTTTAGTAAAATAAAGAGAATATAACCTAGCCTATTATTTATAAGGTTTTTATTCTTAATAATTATATAATTAAATCTAGATTAAATTAATAGTTAGAAATTTAATTTAAAATATCCTTTTAAATAAAATATCTTATAGCCTTAGTCTTAATACACATATTAAAAATAGTACTATTTAGTATATTTTATACCTTAATATAAATATAGGTATTTCTATATAGAATAACTAATAGTATAATTACTAAAAGGGGTTTTAATTCTAAAAAGTTATTTTTTTCAAATAGTTTAATCTTCTTTTAGTAATCTTAGTAATATTACTTTTTTTATATACTTCTTACCTATTAGTTTATTATAAATAAGATACCTTAAGGAAATAAAAAAATTATCTTAATATTCTAATAATTCCTAATAGTTATTTAGAATACGTTTATTAGAAATAATATTTATATCTTCTATTTAACTTAATTCTAAAATACTATCTTCTAATTCTATAAATTTATAATTATTATTAATAGTATATATATTATATTATTCCTAAGAATTTTCTTTTATATCTTTTTTAATTTTATAATTAATATAATTATTAAGATTAAAAGTTTAAATATCTATAAAATTCTATAATCTATTTTTATTAATAAGATCTAACTTAAAGTATTAATTATAAGTAATTCTTCCTAGTTTAATATTTTAACTTATTCTTTTAGATTAATTATATCTTCTTATAAATTTATTCTACTTCTTTCTAATAGAAAAGAATCTTATATTAATAAATAATTTACTTTTGAATTAATTTATAAAATAAGTTACTTCTTTAGTAGTATACTATAGTTAATTAAATTAGTTTAATCTAAGTAAAAGATATATTAAAAAACTTAATTATATTCTATATAGTCGATTTATTTAGTAATTTATCTAATTTATAATATTCTAAAACTTATTATACTACTTTTATATAAGTTTTCTTCCTAAATCTTTCTATCTTCTAGAAGCTATATTTCTTATCTATTTATTTTAATAATCTATCATAAATTTAATCTACTTATCTCTTTTAATAATTAGTCTAAATCTTAAAATTCTTATAATTAGATTAAAATCTAATTTATTATAGATTACTCTAAGAATTTCGAATTTATAGTATTATACTTATTTCATAAAACTTATAACCTTAGTAGTAAATATCTTAAGATCTAATTTATTATAAATATTATTTATAATATAATAGATTTTCTTAAGTTTTTATTCTACTATCTAAATAAAACTTTTGAATCTAGTTTTAAGTAGGATAATTTAGTTATTAAGATTATATTAGTAATATCAGAATACTTCTTATTAATTATTAGTAAAATTTATTATATATTAATTATAAATAGTTCTATAGAAATATTGAAATATATTTTTAATAAGTATTAAATAGTAGTAATTGGAGTTATCTATATAGAATTTTATTATTTTAATAAATTGCTTAATACTTATATAAATCTCTTTAATATTTCTTATATAGAATTCTCTAGAAAAATCATTTTAGTTAGGAAAGTTAAAGAATCCGATTTCTTCTAGTTTAAATTTATAATTCTATAGTAATTCCTTAAGATCTATATTTAATAAATTAATTCTTAAATTACTTTCTTTTTTTATTTTAATTAGTAAATAGGGTTTTAATAGTAATTTTAAAAGGTTATTATTTAATCTTCTACTTTATTCTAATTATAATATTCTATATATTTAATAAAATATAATTAATAGTCTTTAGTAATTATTTAAGTCTAGAAGTAGATTTAGTAATAGATTATAAAATAGATTAAGAAGTAGATTAAAAAATATATCTATTTTCTTTATGATTAGAATTATATTCTAATAAGGATTAATAAGTTTATAAATTATTAATATTACTATTAGTTTAAAGAATTCTATATATAATTCCTAATACTTAATAATATCTATTAATATTTCTCAATAACTTTCTATTAATATCTTAATATTTCTATTTTTATTATATATAAAGAGAGCGAATCTAAATATATTAAATTTATCTCTTAATATAAATTATATAAAAATTAAACTTGATATTCTAACTATAAGTCTACTTAGTATAAATAACTTTAGTTAAAAAGAAATTACTAAAATTATTAGTTTAAATTTAATAGAATTAACTAGAAGAATAAGTAATGAAATTATTTTATTAAGTAGGGATTATATTAAAAGAATTCAGCTTAAGCGTCTTAAATTTAGTTAAAAGTTTTTATAAATTCTTAATTTTCTAGAAGTTCTAATTTCTCAGGTTTCTTATCCTAAATTTAGTAAAGATCTATTTAAATATAAATTAGTAAGAATATTATATAAAAATAATTATTCTTCTAAAAAAACTTATAATTAATTATTTATAATAAATAGAAGTTATTTAGAAATTAATCTTCTTCTAACTCTATTATAATTAGGATTCTTATTGATAAGCTATTAAAACTAAAATTTAAATTTATATTTCTATTTTACTTATATATCTAAGAATTGATCTATAGTGAATAGTATAGGATAATTGTAAAGAACTTCTTTAATTAATTCTAATAGTTTAATTTTATATTTTATTAAATATCTTTAGAAAGAAAGTAAATCTATTTTATATATAGAAATTATTTAGTTTATTTAAAATAGATTTAATAGAAATATACATTATACTAATTAAATAATTATAGTATTAGTTTTACTTACTATCTACTAATATTTATACTATTTTAATAGTATAACCTTTTAAGGAATAAGAGATATTTTAATTATTTTCTAATATTAGAGTTCTATTATTAATTTAATATTCTCTAGCTATATTAATTAAGTATTTATAAAATAAACTAAAGTCTTAATAATAAAAAATAAATTATATTACTAATTATTATATTTTAATACTAGTAAAATAATAGTATAAAAGCTAATAATCCTTCTATTTCCTAAAGAATCTATTTAGATTTCTAAAGTATTTTAACTAGGAATTCTCTAGGAAATCTTATAAGAAATCCTAGAGAAATCCTATAGGAAATCCTAGNTCGTGTTTTCTATTAGGAAATCCTTATGAAAATCCACTAGAATCTCGAGCTTTCTATAGTATTCTATAATAGTAGTTTAATAGTATTTCTATTTATATATATATTTTAAGTAATATTATAGAGGTAGATTTCTATAAAAGTATTAGAATATAATATTACTAATAGTATTAGTATAAAATAATAGTTAACTTATTATACTTTTAGTAATTATATAGGAATATTAGTCTTCTCTTAATTATTAAATCTCTTAATAACTAATTATAACTTCTTATAAAGTATATTATTAGTATTTTTAACTTTATTAATAAATTTAAAATTAAAGACTTCTATTTGTTTATTTTATTAGATATTATAATACTTAAAGTATAGTATTCTTTGTACTAATAACAATTCCTACTTTTTAATATATAACTCCTAAAAGGTTTATTTAATATTATTATAAAGTTATATTAATAGAGATTGATAGTTTTAATTAGTACTTCTATTTCTTTTATTATAAAATAGATATTATAATATAAAGTATCAAAAAAGCTAGTTTCTATTTTAAAAGTATTATTCCTATATAGTTATTCTTATTACTTTAACTTCTCCTTAAGTATTATTATTATAATTATCTTTCTAAATAGAGTTTCTCTTTTAACTTTATTATTATAAAGATTCTTATTATTATTCTTTTTAACTTAGAATTCGTAGTATGATTTATTACTATTATTTAGAAAGTATAAGGCTTACTCTTTATTTCTATAATATATATCTTACTATTAATTAAAATACGTCTAAAGGATTTAGTCTAATCTTAGTATTT
>QAPG01001214.1:0-10610 GCA_004366825.1 Colletotrichum spinosum
TCTATTAATTTAGAAAAGAATTCTAATAATAATAGGTCTAATTAGCCAAGTAATAATCTTATTTTAAATCCAGATAATTGTATTTCTAGTATAAGTCAAAATAGTAATAATAATAATATTAATAACTCTTTATTAAATCCAACTACTGAAGTTCAAGAAATAACTAGAATAATTCCAAGAGAAAATTCAAATATTGAAATAACTAAAAATAATAAAATATTAGAATTAAATACAGAAAGTAATAATAATACTTCGGGAAAATCCAACCTATATATCGATTTACCTACTATATTAGATAAAGCTGAACAAAACTATAAAGTCTATAAAGAAAGTACTCTTTTTACTATTTTAAACTATCCTAGTTTAAATAGCTATATAAAATTGTATAAACATACTAATAAAGATAATTAAGCTTTTTATATTTTATTAATAAATAAAGTAGAAGAACTTACTTCTTTTATTTAAGTATTCAAATCCCCTAAATATAGAAATTATATTCTAGTTATAATAAAAGAACTAAAATAAATAAAATCAATGAATAGTTAGAAAGTAATACTTCTATCTACTATTAATATTAAAGATATTAACATTCTAAGTAGTAGATAAGTTTATAAATTAAAAATAAATAAAAAAGAACTAAAATAAATAAAATCAATGAATAGTTAGAAAGTAATACTTCTATCTACTATTAATATTAAAGATATTAACATTCTAAGTAGTAGATAAGTTTATAAATTAAAAATAAATAATGTAACTAAAGAAATCATATATAAAACTAGATAGATAGCTTAAGATTATAATTAATATTTAAACATTAATTATTTAGAAACTTATAGTACTACCTATAGGCCTAAAAGTTAGAAATATATAATAATTCTTTCTATTTATTTAGAATAGATTTTATTTTAATATAAAGAAGGATTCTTTAGAATTTAATCTGAATATAAATATAAATACTTATAAAAATAATAAAAACTACACTTTTATTTATCTATTAAATAAAGTATTATATAGTTTAAAGCAAAATCCTTAACTTTAGTATAATTATCTAAATAATATTCTTTATTTAATAGGGTTTATTATTTCTCTTTATAATAAAATAGTCTCTACTTTAAATAAAAAGCTTTATATAACTATTTTAGCTTACTATATTAAGAATATATTACTAGCTATAAATAGATACAAAATAGCTAATTATATATATAATTCTTCAAAATAAAGAATAAAACTATAAGACTTAAGAAAACCTTCTAGCTTTCTTAATTATAGTTTATCTATAAATTGAAAGGAAGAGATACTTATAATTAATCAAAATAAATATACTAAGAAAACTATTAATAAATATAAGAAAGAAACTATTTATAAATTTAAAACTCCTATAGACAACAATTTAAAATTATTTGAGAATAAAGAAAAGACTTTAAAAGAAGATATTTTAAAGTTTTAATATGAAATATGAGTTCTATTATATTTAATTTTAGAGATAAAACCTAATATTACTTTTATAATAATAATTTATTCTTAATTTACCTATAATTTAAATAGGAATTAACTTTTGGCTTTTAACTATATATAGGACTATTTAAATAATAATAAAGAATATAGATTTACTAATAATTATAAAAATGTACTTTCTATTGAAAGTATTATAAAATATACTGATTTAGATTACGTAAGAAATCTAAATAATAGAAAATCTACTTCTTTTTATATTTTCTATTTAAGAAGAAATAGTAATATTATAAAGTATTCTACTATAAAATAAAGAATAGTAGTTTTATCTACTTATTAAATTAAGTATATAGTTCTATTAGATATTCATAAAAAAGTAACTTATTTATATTATAGCTATAATTATATAAATCTAAAATTAGAATTATCTAAAATTAAAAAACCTAAGATTTCTATAGATCATTTAGTGGTAAAAAAGCTAGCTAAAAACTTTAAATTTTATAAAAAAGTAAAATATATAGATATAAGATATTACTTTATAAGAGATTTTATTAGAAATAAGAATATCTTTATATATTATATAAATATAGAAGATAATATAACTAATATTTTAACTAAGCTTTTAGGTTTAGTAAAGTTTAAGCGAATTTTGTCCAAATTTTAAGAAAAGATATCTTAAAAGTCTTTCTTTTTTTACTTCTTATAGTTTTAAGTTTTATAATTTTATATAATCTTTCTCTTTCTACTTTTTATTAAGTTTCATAAGTTTTTATATAATTAAGTTATATATTAGTAATACATATTTTATAAGGGGATATTAAATTTATTCTAATATATAAAGAACTTCTATTTCTATTATTCTAATAGAAGTAATAGGAAGTTATACAATATTTCTATATAAATAAACTGTATAAAAGTCGGTCTATAAATATATACTTATTTTACTTTTTTACCCCCAGTAGTTCTTAAGTAAATAAGGTAAAAATATAGAAGTTTACCTTTTTATTAAATACTAGAAGTAGTTCAAGCTATATATACTATAGTTATAGTATTTTATATACTATAACTATAGTAGCTAATACGCTATAGCTATACTATAATATATGCTATACTTTAGCCTATACGTTATAGTTATAGTATATTATATACTCTAGCTATAATAGCTTATATGTTATATTAAGATATATATACTATAGTTATAATACTTTATATACTATAACTATAGTAGCCTATACGCTATAGCTATAGTTAGAACTCTAGTAGTATAACTAGAACTCTAGTAATATAGCCGAAACTCCAAAATAAACCTTCTATATAAGAACCTTAATATATCTATAAATAATAGTTAGAAATAGTTAATTAAACTATTAATTAAGTTACTATTTCTCCCTCTATTTAACTATTATTATTATGAATATTTTGAATAAGTCCTCAAATTAAGAAAACTACTTTTATTATATTACATTTCTCCTAATTGTACGGTTATTCATAGTATTAACTTAACTGTTGATTTACCTACTTATCTATCTGTTCTAATACTTTTAAGTATAAATATAGACGTAGGATTTATAATACCTTTCTTAATAATTCTACTATTAGAAGTATTATTTTAAGTTCAGGTATAGAATACTATTTAGTTTTAGAGGATATATATAATTTTACTTCTATTAAGAGTAATAGGATGTTTCTTGAAATATAATATTAAAAACTACTTAAGTAGAATAGTAGTCTTATCTTTAAAGTCGTATTATATTTAGTATTATATAATAGTATTATTATATCTATTTATTTAAAGAGGCGTTTTGAAGTTATTATTAAGACTATCAATACTTTTATAATCCATAAGGAAAGCTTAATATATTATCATAAAGTATACCTTAAGGTTAGTATTTAACTTATAGTAGTTATATAAAATATACTACTCCTTAAAGGTATATTCTATAAATTAATAATTTATCTTACTATATATATAGTATTTCTTATTTAAATAGTTATATATAGATAGAAGGGCAAGATAAGTATTATTTAGAATAAGTAGTTATAAGCTCTATAAAGCTATATATATAGAATATTAAGTATTTCGTAGTATAGTGCTTCAAAGGCGTTCTTAAGGAGAGTTATATATATAATTAGTTCAAAATTAATTATTAACTTATTTCTAGTTGTTATTTCTATTATTTTATATATATATTAGTTATACTATACTATAGGGTATGTGGTAACTATACGTATTGCTATATATATAACAGTATACTTTTTACGCCCTACTAGCGACAGATGCTAGGGACTTAGTACTAGCTAAAGTTAAATATATGGTAATTAGTAAGTAATTACCATACTATATATCTAGAGCCTAATATAGTGCTACGCGTTATATAATATAATAATAATAATAAATAACTAGAATACTAATTTGTACCTATGTAGTAAGATTATATAAAACGTATATTACCCTCTAGATTAATTAATACTAATTAGTAGTTAACTTATCTATTATTACTATACTATAAATTAAAAAGACTTATTATAATAGAAGAAGCGACTATGGAAAATTATACTTAAAATTTATGTTAAGCAAAAGATTATAAGACTAACTATTTAGATACTTTAAACTCTCCCTACTTTAATATTCTAACTTGAATATTCTAAAAAACATATTAATATTTTAGAAAGTATTTATAAGATTTAAATAGAGATATTATATTAAGAGTTTTATATAAATGAAATTAAAACATACTTTTTATAGTATTTTCAAAGAGTTTTCTAAATTGACGCCTTTAATTATTACGTACTAGAATATATTTAGTAAATATAATAAATGTTATTAAGACTTATTAGACTTTTATAATATTAAAGATTTATAGTATTTCTAGTCTTAACTCTTAAGACTTATATAAGTTCTTAAGATATACCTGATACCTTTCTTTTTATATAGACAAATAAATTTAATAATCCCCTTATAATATTTTAATCTTTATAATTATAGTAGTTGTATTAAAAGTCTTTAATCTATTTAAAGTTATATACCTCTCAGGACCTTTTAAAAGAAGCTATACCTAGTAGTTAGCTCCTACTTTATAAATCCTATAGATAATACTAAGGCTGAAGATTTATTTAAATAGAAGAAACCTTAGATAATAATAATATAATTAGTTAATACGATAGCTAATAAATAGAAGGTATATATATACCTATATCTATTATAATTACTTTTTTAAAAAGATTGTAGTTATATAATACTAATATTAACTAGCTAGTAGTACCTATTACTAGCTATTAATAGTTACTAGCTATTAATAGTTACTAGCTATTAATAGTTACTAGCTATTAATAGTTACTAGCTATTAATAGCTATTAGTAAGAGCTAATAGCTAGTAGTAGTTACTATAAATAGTTTATACAACTAGTAAGAATACTAGTTATAGTTGCCTACTATAGGATTCAAACCTACTACTCTTACTATAAAACGATAAAAGCTAGCTAGACGTTAAACTACTATATTACGCGGGATTTCATCTTTATAATAATATTTAAATTACTAGTTTTTAGGGAAAAACTTATTCTAAGTATTCTTTTTAATAATTATAATTATACTAAGTAGTATTTTTATATTTATAAAATTCTACTAATATCTAAATCTAATACTATTTAAATAGATTTAAAATATCAACTATAANTTTAATAATTATAATTATACTAAGTAGTATTTTTATATTTATAAAATTCTACTAATATCTAAATCTAATACTATTTAAATAGATTTAAAATATCAACTATAAGAGTTTTATAGATAATAATATTCTTATTATTTTAATATATTTAGTATATTAAATAGTATTTTATCATTACTTAAAGTTATATAACTAGGAATGTGTTCAGATATTTAAACATAATTTTAAAAACTAGTTTATTATAATATAATAATTTGTAAATATTTAAGTTATTTATTATATTTAAAACTATTTTCTTTCTATAGTCTTAAGATCAATATCAATAAAAAAGGATTTTTAATATTTTATATTAGATTGTTTAATAGGATTTATTTACTTTTTAGATATTTAAAAAGAATTACTAAAACTAGTAAATATTATATTATTCTTAAGGTTAATATTAAAAGGTTTTTTAAGTAATTTAAAAACCTTATAGAAGATAATTAGGAGGTTATACTACTTGTTTATAAGGCTAAATTCAAGGCTTAAGAGATTAAATTTATTTTAGTTTTTCTATAAGTAGTAGAAAAGGAATCCTAGTAATATAACTAGTTAATTTATATATTTCTAATATTAATATTATACTTCTAATTCTTCTCGTTAGCCTTATTAATATATAGCCTTTCTAATATAGAGTTTTTCTAAATATAAGAGGTAGATTATAAGTATAATAACTTATAGCTTTTAAGGTAATTTAAATATTTCTTATACATTTCTTCTACTATCTTTTTTAATAGTATTTAAATTAAGTATACTATAGAGTTTATAAGGTTTTATAATAAGATAATAAAATATAGTAGAAGCCTATATAATATTCTTAAGATAAATTCTATCTATTTTATAATTAGTATTTTAAGTTTAGTATTTTATATTATATATAGGTAGGTATTCTTTTAATTATTTTCAAAAACTAGACATTTAAGTATTATTTTAAATATTTTAGTAATTTTCATTTTAACTTATAGTTCAAATAGATAACTTAATACATTAAAAAGTATTTTGAAAATAATAAATACTAATAGTTATACTTCTCTAACTAGTAAAATACTATTTTAAAGTATAATAACTAAGAATTTTAATAAGAATGAAAAGGAAGTTTTCAAGGTTTTTATTTTAAAATTTATATGTATTTAAAAGGCTTTCTTATTAAACTTCTATATAAATATAGTATTTTACTTCTAACTTATAAATATATATTATAGCATATCTAAGTATCAATCAGTTTTTTTAGTCTTATTATAATTTATTAAAGCTTTTATAATTAGTTATAAGAGAGGGGCTAATAGTTCGCTTTCTACTACGACTATTAGTAAACATATTACTCTCTAAAGTATAACTTCAGCCTTCTTACCCTCCTACTAACTACTATAGCTAACTCCTAATTAATCTAAAGCTAAACCCCTTATAGCTATAGTAGCTAGTATATCTACTTTATATTAACTTTATTAATAATAAATAACTAATAACTCTTTCTATAACAACCTTACGCCTTCACGCCCTTATAACTATTAATATATAATTTAAATATCTTTAGATATTTAATTACTACTAACTATAAGTATTCTATTTAAATATTTATTATAACTTTAATATTTATAATTTTAATATCCCCACTAAACTCTACCTACCCTCGAGATAAAACTTTATACTATTAATATAAAAGTTTTCTATTATTAATATAAGCTAGCTTATAATTTCTATNAAACTTTATACTATTAATATAAAAGTTTTCTATTATTAATATAAGCTAGCTTATAATTTCTATATAAGTATAATAAGACTTAGCTTATTCGTATTAGTAAATAATCTTAATATATTAAGTATAGTTAATATATAAATAATATTTATATCAATATAGATACTTTTAGTATAATTTGATAGTTTTTAAAACTATTATAATTATATTACTATCATACTTTAGTACTAGTAAAATAATAATATAAAAGCTAATAATTCTTCTATTTAATAGAGAATCTACGTATATTTCTAAGATATTTTTACTAGGAATTCTCTAGGAAATCTAGTAGGAAATCCTAGAGAAATCCTATAGGAAATCTTAGTAATTTCTAATAGGAAATCCTAGGGAAATCCTTATAAAAATCTATTAGAATCTCGAGCTTTTTATAATATTCTATAATAATTACCTATTACTAAAGATTTTCATTTTAATAATTAACTACAATAAAATAATTCTACTTATTTAGAAAGTTAAAAAGATTCTACTTATAAGTAAATTATATAATTAGAAAGTATAGAGAAGAAGTATAGATAAACCTTGGTAAGATTAAAATAAGAAAATATAAAATATAAATAATTTCATATAACTCGCTATACTAATATAATTTTAAAAGTAAAATCTTATAAAAATATTAAATATAATAATTAAATCTTAATAATTAGTTCTTCTCCTAATTATATTCTTTCTTAACATTCCTTTTTATATTCCTAATATTTCTTTTTTAAATAATTATCTATATAGTATCTTCATACTATCTATTAAAATAATTAGAGAATTCCTTTTATATTACTTTAAGAAGAATAAAGACTTTCTTATTACTAATATTCTAATTAACTTAAGAATTAATATATTTAGTAGTAGAGAAATATATTAATATTACTAAATATCTTCTAAAGAAATTAATACTATTAGTAATATTTATAATAAAGTTATTATAATCTATAGAATTAAATTTACTAAAGAGAAATTCCTCCTTATTAAAAATATAATAGTTTTGTTAAATGTTTCTAATTTTCATATATTTATTATATATAAATATATAGGAAATTTATAAGATATGTAATAGAAAGATTAAAAAGACTAATTTTAGATATTTATTATTCTTAATAATATTAATATAAAAATTAGTAAGGTATTTTATAGTTATATTATTTATTAAGAAGTAAAACTTATTTTAAAAAAGACTAATTATTATTCTTTAGATTACCTAAAGAATTAGCTTATATTCACATATATAAGTAATAATAGATTAATTTACTTTAATTTCCTACTTATTTATTAACATTCTATTAAATCTAATAGTAATGAGTTAGTTTAATTAATTAATTAGGTTAAAAACTATTATTACTCTAGTATTCTTAAGATTAAAGTTAGAAGCTAGAATTTAATTTACTAATTAGAGATCTTACTATATATTTTAAATAGATTTACTAAACCTTACTTACTTTATTAAGATAGAATTATTCTATACTAACTATCTTTTAAGAATTTATTTAAATATCAGAAGATTAGAATTATTATTAATATCTAAAAAAGATAGACAAATAGTAGAAATTTCTATAATATTTAATACTTCCTTAAATAATATATTAATATTATTTTATATAACTTTAATTATAATTCTTTTATCTTTCTATTCTTATCTTAACGTTTTAATAATATTTACTTATTATATTATTTCTCTAATTTGTTCTTTTTAAATATTAATTTTAAAAATAATAAGTTACTACTAGCTTCTAATTTTAGAAGAATATATCCATATAGTTCTATAATTCTAATTAGAAAGAGTAAGTATTATAAAGTTTTATATTTAAGCTATGAATTTATTCTAAATATTTCTAGTATAATATATAATAAGATTAATTAATATTTAAACTAGTTAAATAGAGGAATATATATAATTAATATTTAAAATAGTACTAATAAAACTACTAGATTGTAATATAGAATTCTAAGGTTTAAAATAAATTTCCTAACTTTAATAAATAAAAGAACTTTAAATACTAACATTACTATAGGAAAATAGTTAAAAATAATGAAAAAATATAAACTTAACTTATTTAAAGTTATTAATATAACTAAACTCTTAGTTTGAAATAGAAATAGTAGTTTTCTAAGGTATATTAAAGGGAGATTCAATTCTTTTAGAAATTATAATATTTTGATAGTACTAAAAGGTTTGTTTATTAATATTACTTTAAATTTTAAATTAATCACTAGTTAATATTATATACTTAGTAATAGATATTTTACTTCTATAAATTATAAGTATTCTAAAGTAGCTAGAGAATATTAAGCGGTTACTTCTTTTATCTATAGAAATCAGATTATACTATAGTTTTATATATAATGTATCTTTTAATTAATTATAATAAGTAATATTTAGTATAAAGTATTAATATATTATAAAAGAATATAAAGAAGTATAGAAGAATAATAAGTTTTAAGATATTAATAAATAAGCAAAATATCTACTTTTATTCTATATATTAATAGTATTATTTCTTTAATATCTATTATATTAGAAAGGATTTAGAGAATTTCCTATATAATAAGATATATTCTATTTACTTTTTTAATAAACTATTTAAGGTCTAGTTATTAAATAGTATTATTATTATAATAAATTATATATAAAACTATTTATTATAATCTTCTATAAAAGGTATTATAATTTCAAATAATATCTGATTATTCTTTTTATTAGATTATTCTCAGGTTTCAAAAGGATTTCCTATTCCTAAAGCTTTTTAATTTCCTAAGGATTTCTAAGAAATTATATGAATAATAACTTCTTCTTAAGATTAATTAAATTTATTTCGTCTTAATTTCTTATCTATAGTTATATTCTTAGTCTTTTTAAACTATTCTTTTAGTAAAAGTATTTAGTATTAATTTAATAATAGTTCTTTACTTTTCTTTTAATATTTTTAACTAGTTGTTTCTTTCAGCTTTTTTCTTTTTAAATTCTTTAATTATTTCTTCTACTTCTAAAGTATTAATATCTATCTATATATTATAAATACTAAATTAATCTTTCTATTTAATAAGATATTAGATTTTTAGTTTTCTTCTTCTTAATTATACTATTTGTTTTTCTAAGATTCTTTCTTTTTTATAATATTAGAATAAGTTTTAGAATTCCTATTTTTATATATTATTAAGTTCTATAAGTTTAATATATATTACTTTCTATCTATATAGACTCTTTATAAAATTAGCTATAAGATTTAGATAAATAATTGAAATTACTAAGTAAATATGTATAATTAGTAGTAAATCTAAGTAATAAGTAAGCTTTCTAATCCTTTCTAGTATTTTCATTAATTTAGCTTTTAAAAGAGATATTTTTACTAACTAATTTCTAAATAACTAATAGCTTTTTCTAAGGTAAAAATACATAGAATCTCTTAAAGTAAATATTACTAATTTATACTTATAATTAAAAGTAGGTTTTATAAATATTTATATTTATATAATTAAAAAAGACGTTTTATCCTAAGTAATATTATATAAACTAATTATATTTATATTTAAAAATAAGTTAAAAGGAAAATTAAATTTATATTCAAATAAGATTTATATTAAGGTTTTAAATATTATATGTATTAAATTATTATTTAATAAGAATTATATTAATATTAGAAGATTAATTTATAGTTTCTCTATATTTTTAAATATAAATATATAAATTATTAGTTCTACTCTTT
>QAPG01001215.1:0-10357 GCA_004366825.1 Colletotrichum spinosum
AAATAAACTTTATATATAAATTATTTAATATATATCTTTTTAAATACTTTAGGCGTTATGTATATATATATATATATATATATATATATATAAAGACGAGCTTTTATTCTTAATACTTCTAAT
Source organism: Colletotrichum spinosum (assembly GCA_004366825.1). NCBI lineage: Eukaryota > Fungi > Ascomycota > Sordariomycetes > Glomerellales > Glomerellaceae > Colletotrichum > Colletotrichum spinosum. Next base: position 124 of record QAPG01001215.1, read on the forward strand.
ATTAATAGAAAGTATTACTATTAAGTAATAGGATACTTCTATTAAATATCAATAATATTACCTTTATAAAAGCTATTTTAAATTTAACTTTAAATAAGACTTTTTAGAATTCCTTATCTTTATAATGTAAGGAAATAATATCTAAAAAGCTAATAGTATTAATAATCCACATATCTATAAAGCTTAAGGCGTTATTTTAAGAATATAAGATAAAACAATATAACTTATATATTAATATATCTATTTATAACTACTTCTTATAATATGTAGAATAGATTACCTATTAATAGATATTTATTCCAATAGGACTATATAAAAGCTTAATAATAAGTATTATAAAGCCTAAGGAGTATTAATCTTTAAAGTATAGGAGTAAATTAATTATAATATATTTCATAAGCTCTATTTTAACTTAAATATAAACTTATTTAATGATGTAGAATTATATTATTATATTAATATACTAGAAGAAAGTTAAAACTATAGTTAAAATTAACTACTAGTTACTTTATTAGATGATTAGTAATTATATTACTATTTTAAACTTATTATTATTCCTAAATTCTAAATTATAAGTTTTAACTTCTTATATATCTTAATTAATATTTTTATTCCTAACTTTATGAATAATATAAGACTTAAAATACTTATAATTCTTATAGAAGATAGAATTATATAAAGTAATCTTTAAAATACTATTAATAATAATACTCTTAACTTCCTTTTTAACTAACTCATAAAATAACTATTTAAATATTATAATAATATCATCTTTATAGACATTGAATATTAATACTATATCTAACTATCCTTGAACTATGAGATATATTATAAAATAAAGCTTTTAATCAAAATCTAGAAAGAATATACTACTTTTATAAATTATAGATTTCAAATTAATTAGATCTAATAGATATAAAGTTAAAATTATAGGTTATTAATTATTTACAAAAGGGGATCATTACTATTATTAAGAATAATATTACTATTATTTAAAATAATAGTAATTTATAATACTTATTAAATATTCAAGAGTCTTATAAAAATAACTATAAATATAATTAGAATATTATTATAAGAATATATATTTCTAGATAATATAGAATCTTATATTATAGTAATATAGATTCTTATAGACGTCTTATAAATACTTTTAAATATTAGTATCTTAAGAAAATATAACTTAATAAGATCTCTTAATTACTCTTAACGTATAATCTTATAACTATATTTTGAACCTTTTAAGATTATAGGGGAATTTGAGAATATATATCTTACTATATATAATAAATAAGCAATATAAGCCTTACTAGTTAGTTTACTTTTATTATATATATATTAGGAATTAGAATAAAGAAGTTATATTAAGAAGAATATCTAGATTATTATATATTATTCAAAAGATATTAATAGTATACTTAATATACTTATAGTAAGTCTCTTTTATAGCCTTATATATAGTCCAAATTTAAATAATAATATCTAGAGAGAAAGCTAAATCTTCTATAAACTAGAGATATATTCTAAATATAAGTAGAATAAGTATTAAACTATTTAGCTTAGTATTATTACTAAATATTTTATGTATTATTTAGAAGGATACCTCTTGAATAGTAATAAGTATCTTATTATAATAAATCTCATATATATAATAGAAAGATATATAGTATTACCTAACCTTATAAATATTATTATATACCTCAATTAAAATAATATAGACTATTAATCTTATTATTTTTACTTCTAATCTGAAGTCCTTAAATCTAACTATTGTACTTATATTAATAATAGTAGAATTAAAAAAGCCTTAATATATATTAATTTAATATATTTTAAAAGCTTCTCATATTACTTTTACTAAAGTATTTAATATACATTAAATAGTATCAAATACCATTATAATATTAATAGTATAGAATACAAAGTAGCTATCAATATAGATAATATTAATAATAAATTTAAAATTAAAATTAATATTATTATAAATAGTAGAATAAAGGTATAAAAAGACTTTTTCATATGTTTCGTATTAATAATAGTACTTCCTAAGTACTTTAAAAATATAATATTTAACTACATATCCCACTTTATTAAAGATATTATAGAAATATATAACAACTAAATATTTAAAATAATAATAAATTTCTATATTTCTATTTCTATAAGATGTAAGGGAGTAATGATTCTTTTCTTATTAAGGAGTATTTATAAATACTCCTACTTTTGAATAATTAATATAACCTCCTTATTTTAATAGAGCTAGTTCTAAGTATTATTAAATATAATACTAAAGTAATTTATATCTATAAAATAGAATAAAAAGAAAGTTATATAGTATTCTATAAAATATAATAATGTTAAGAAATAGAAATATATTAATTATTTCAAATATAATAATTAAAAAGATGTTATTAAAATAGGTTATTATTAAATCATCTTATAGAAATACAAAAGTTATGAAAAGGTTAACTATTTATCTTCATATAATAAACTAAACATACATAATACTTATAGAATTAGTAATATTTAAATTAAATAATATACCTTAAAGTATAGTATTCAAATAATAGCTTTTAAGTATAAGTATAGATTGAAGAGTTTTAATACTATTTCCTTTAATAATTCTACTATTAGAAGTACTACTTTATGTAATAATATAGAGTATTATTTAGTTTTATAAAATCCTTATAGTTTTACCTCTATTAAAAATAATAAGACTTTTATTAAAAACTAATATTAAAAGCTATTGAGAAAGGAAGATAGCTCTAGGTTTAGAATTATAATATATTTAGTATTATATAATCGTATTATTAAAGTTATAATCTTAAAGAGGATCTTTGAAATTATGATTTATATTATTAATATTTTTGAATCTATAAGAAAGATTTAGTATACTATTAAGAAGTATATTTAAGAATTAATATTTGATTTGTATTAACTAAAAAGAAAAATACCTCTTTCTAAAAATATACTTTAGAAGCTAATAATTTATTTTACTATATATATAATCCTTCTTACTTAAATAGTTATATATACCTTGAAGAAAAGGGTAAGCTCTATTTAATATAGATAAATATGAGTATTATAAAGTAGTATAAAAAAAACTTTAAGTATTTTATAGTATAATATCTTAAGGATATTCTTAAGAAAGGTTATATATATAATTAACCTAAAGTTAATTATCAACCTACTTCTAATTACCATTTCTATTATTTTAAATATATTACAACTTTTAAATCAATAAAATATTACTTATAGCTAATCTTAACTAGTTATAGAAATTCTAGAATATTACTATAAAGCTAAAGAAAGCTAATTAGCATTTAGATATATTATAATAAATACTTATAAGCTAGAAGTAGGATATTATATCTATATAGAAATTTAGTAAGATGGCGTTTTAAATTTAAATAAGTATAAATATAAAGGCTTTAAAGACTTTTCTTTTATTCTTTTTAAGATTCTTAGTTATAATATTTTAAGATATAATATTTTATTAATTAGAAGAATATACCTATTAATATTTATTATTTTCAAAATAGTTTTTAATATAGTAAGCTATTTATTTAAACTATAAATTAAGACTAGGTTTATTTGAATACTTAAAGTAATATTCAAAAGTCTAATCTTTTAATATAGTTAAAGATATACCAACCTATATATAATATAAAATATTAAGCTTAAGATAGTAATTATAAAAAGTATAAATCTTAATATTAAATATATTATATAAATTTCTACTATAATTCATATTCTTATTATATAATTCTATAAAATCTATATATTAAACTAAAGTATTACTAAAAGGAATAGTAGAAGTAAAGTGTAGAATAAATTTATAATAATCCTTCTAATATTAGGAAAGCTTTAACATGGTTAAATAGGAAGTTAGTAAGACTAACTATTATAATAGAGATCTCCTATCTTATCTTATAAATATATAAGCTATTTAAATTAACTATAAGTATTCCTTCTCAACTTCCTATTATAAGAATATTACTAGTATTATATTTTTAACTTTAAATTAAGTATTATAGTAAAATAGTATAAAGTCTAACTCTTCTAATACAAAGTTATTAACCTATTTAGAACACTTTTTATAGTTACTCCTAAGGTTAATATAATATTTTAAAACTTCTTAAAACTTCTTAAAAGTTTATAAGATAGATTCTTATTATTAAAATGATTAGAATATTATACAAATTCAATTGCTATTTATATTAACTTTAATACTATATACTATAAAGTAGTTTCTAAAATAATATATTATAAAGATATTAATAAGTTATTAAGTTATTATAAGCTAATCCTTAAAGTTATTTCTAAATATTTAAAAGAATTCTAAGTTATAGAGTTTTATATATATATATATAGAAAGCTACTTAATATACTATATAAATAGAAACTTTCATAGGGTCCTTATCTATAATATTCTTATAGTTAAAAATAGAAATTTAATTAAAAGGTATTAGGTTTAAATATTAATAAGGTTTTAGAAAATAGGAATACCTAAAGGTACTATTATTATGAATATAAGAATACTTAAAATAAATATCTTACCTATAGGAATTAATTTAAATATCATTATAAAAGTAAGGGGAATATTAGAAGAATTTTAAAAAGTCATATAGATTTCTTAAGAAGTTAGGCTAGAAAGACTATAAATCTCTAATATAAAAATTCTAGTAGTAATTTGAAGAGAATTATTATATTTGCTAAATATGTTCCTATAAATAAAAGATAAGAACAACTATTGACCTTTTAATAGTAGCTATTAGAAAGTATTTTATTTTAAAATCAGGTTAAATATAATTATTAATATTTTAGTAATACCTGTCCATAGAGAGTTAGTATATAACTTAGAAACTCCTAGTAAAGTCTTAAAGTAGAAAGGGTCTGAAGTATCTAAGTAATAAATCTTATAATTCTTTATATTATATAGATCTCAAATATAGGATTTTATAATTACTTCTTGTATTATAATAAACCTTACTAATCTACAGTATAATAATCATAGAAGGGTTAACTACTAATTAATATTGATTTATGTAGAAAGTAATATATACTATATATAATCTTTCTATATAAATGCAAAGTAATATTCTAGTTATTTATTATTATTACTTCTATATTATATAGCACGTAGCATTATATAAAGCCCTAGATCTATAGTATAATAATTACTTATTAATTACTATATATTTAGCTATAGCTAATACTAGATACCTAATACTTATCACTAGTAAAATATAAAAGGTATACTACTATATATATAGTAATGTATATAGTTAATATATATCTTATAGTATAGTATAACGAATGGTGAATTATAACTTATTATTAGTTATACTATACTATAGGGTATATATTAACTATATATATTACTATATATATAGTAGTATGCTCTCTATACCCTATTAGTAATAAATACTAAGTATCTAGCGCTAGCTATAGCTAAATATATAATAATTAGTAAGTAATTACGATTACAAGCTACACCTAGATAACTAGCTAAAACTATACCTAAGTATCTAATATCAACCCTCTCGCCTAAGTAGGGCTTTAGTAAGCACCTAGTAATACTATATATATAGACTTTTCTAAGTATTAATAAAGACTTCTCTTTTACTCTTTAATTCTAAATAAATAGTATTTTATACTACTTATAGTTAGGTTATAAAGATTATATTTTCCTTTATAAATTATAATTATTATATTAAGTCTATCTTAATAATTAAGGAGATAATACTAATACTTAGTAGTAGTAAAAGTACTACTTACCTGTTAGTTGAAAAGATATACTTAGTAATAATATATATGTATATTGAAATAGTAGCTATTTAATAGAAATTTGAAGTTTAGGTAAATAAAGCTTAGTTTCCTATAGATTAATATTAGGTTATTAATAAAGTATAATTAAATATTTCTAATTATAAATTACTGAAGTTGTCTTAGAAGTTAGCTTAATTATTCTATATATATATATAGTAGTAAAAGTTTTATTATTATATATTATTAAGTTAGATATACTAAGGTTTATTTATTTATAGCTTTATATAAATATGCTTTAGAAAGCTACTACTAACTTCTTATTTAAATAAGTAGTTATTAATAAGTAGCTTTTAGTACTAGTAAATAATAATAAGGAGGCTAAGTAGCTAATTAAAAATATTCTTATTATAAAGATATATTAGATAAGTAGAAAGTATTATTAAGACGTTTTTATGAAATAGGAAGATTATATAAATCTAATATAAAAACTAAATAATACTATAGTAAATATAGTAGCTTTAGAATAATATAAAGAGATATATAAAGTAATAATAAATAATAATAATAATTTAACTTATAGCTTCTAGCTAAATAGTAGTAAGAGAAGAAAGGGGTAATATTATAAGTTATATTTAGATAACTAACTAGAATTATACCTAGGTTTTTAATATTAATTTTCTTACTTAAGTAAGGCTTTAGTAAGTCTCTAATAGTACTATAGATATAGATGTTTCTAAGTATCTATAAAAGCTTCTCTTCTACTCCTTAGCTTTGAATAAATAGTATTTTACGCTCCTTATAGTTAAATAAGCTTAAGTCTAGCTTTTTATAATTACTATACTATAAATCTAGAGCTTCATATAAAACCATATACTATATAATATAAAGATACTAGTAATAAATAAGTAGAATACTACTTTATATTTATATGGTAAGGTTATATATAGTATGTATTACCCTCTAGGTAAACTAATACTATCTTATAATTAGTCTTTTTATTATTACTATACTACAGAGTAGTAAGACCTATTATAATAGAAGAAGCAGTTATAAAACTCTATATTTAAAGTCTATATAAAATAAAGAATTATAAGATTTATTACTTAGACATTTCAAACCTTCTTTATTCTAAAGCCTTACTAGGAGCTTTTAAATTATATATTAATCCTTTATAGATAGTTATTATTAAAGTACTAATAATTATACTCAACTTAATTTCAAAGTAAAATACTGCTTAATAGTTATTATTAAGAAGCTAGTAACTACTCTTATTTTCTACCTATAGGAATACATTTAGTAAGTATAATAAGCCTTTTCAAACTATTACTAGAATTTTAATATTAGAAATTTATAATATCTCTAATTCTAACCCCTTAAGAGATTTATATAACTTCTTGAAAGTTCTAATAATACCCCCCTTACCTTTATAATAATATCTAAATTAATTCCTATAAGTAAAATACCTATCCTAAGTACTCTTATATTTATAATAATATTACTTTTAAATATTTCTATCCCTATGAAACTCTATTAATATTTCAACTTAATGCTTTTTAACTAAATTCTTAATCTTAACTATAAGAATATTATAGATAGAAACTCTATAAAGATCTCTATTTATATAATATATTAAATAGTTTTCTACAAGCATATAGAATTCTATAATTTAGAATTCTTTTAAATATTTAAAAGTAACTTTAAGGATTAGTTTATAATAACTTAATAGCTTACTAGTATCCTTATAATATACTATTTTCAAGACTACCTTACAATATATAGTATTAAAGTTAATATAAATAGTAACTGAATTCTTACAATATTCTACTAACTATCTTAATAATAAGAGTCTACCCTATAGACTTATAAGGAGCTTTAAGAGGTTTTAAAATACTATATTAACCTTAGGAGTAATCTTAAAAAGTACTTTAAATAGGTTAATAATCTTGTATTAAAAGAATTAGACTTTATACTATCTTCTTATAATATTCAACCTAAAATTAAAAATATAACACTAGTAATATTCATATAATAGGAAATTAAAAAGAAATACTTAGAATTAGCTTAAATAGTTTATATATTTATAATAGAAAATAAGAAACCTCTATTATAATAATTAGTCTTACTAACCCCCTAATTAATTATCTCAAAGTCTCTTTAATATTAAGAAGACTATTATAAATATATCTTATATTTTATTTCTACTACCCCTTTTAATAATACTTCAGCTCAATATACTATTGACCTTATAAAAATATATAATAAGAATATAAAATATAATAAAAGCCTATATAATATATTTAAGACTAAAATCTATATCTTTTATAATTAGTATTTTAAGCTTAATATCCCATACTATATATAAACTAATCTATTTTCAATTATATTAAAGAATCAGGCTTTTAAGTATTACCTTCAATATTCAAGTAATTCTAGTTCCAACTCATAGTTTAAATAAATAGCTCGCTGTGTTAAAAACTACTTTAAATATAATAAATATTAATAGTTATACCTCTCTAATAAGTAGAATATTATATTCTAGAATATTATAACTATAAATTCTAAAAGAAATAAAAAAGAAGCCTTTAAGGCTTTTATACTTAAGTTCATTTATATTGAAAAGCCTTTCTATTAAACTTCTACATAGATATAGTACTCTACTTCTAACTTATAAGCATATATTATAATATATCTCAATATTAATTAGCTTTCTTTAGCTTTATAGTAATATCTTAAAGTTTCTATAACTAGTCAAAATCAGCTATAAGTAATACTATATTAATTTAAAAGTTATAATATATTTAAAATAATAGAGATAATAACTAGAACTAAATTAATCATTAATTTTAAGTTAACTATATATATAACTCTTGTTAAGAATACCTTTAAGGCGTTATAATATACAATACTTAATATTCTATTTATACTATCTTATAATACTTATATTTATCTATATTAAATAGAACTTACTCTTCCCTTATAATTATATATAATTATTTCAATACAGAATACTATATATATATAATAAAATAGATTACTAATCTATAAAATATACTCTTAAAGAGAAGTATACTTCTTCTAATTAGTATAAGTTAAATACTAATCTTAAAGTATTTGTTCTAATAATATATTAAATCTTCCTTATAGATTATAAAAATATATTAAAAGTTTAGATCATAATTTACAAAATCCCTCCTAAATCAGAAGTCTAATAATACTATTATATAATACTAAATATATTATAATTTTAAAGATAAGACTACTATTCCTTCTAAATAATCTTTAATATTATTGTTTAATAAACATCTTATTATTTTTAATAGAAGTAAAATTATACGAATCCTATAAAACTAAATAATATTTCATATTATTACTTAAAGTAATACTTCTACTAGTAGAAATATTGAAGAGAGTAGTACTATAGTTTTTATGTCTTTAATTATATTTGAAAGCTATTATTTAAGAACTAGTTTTAAAATATTTTACCTAATTTAAATATTACTAACTTTGTAACTATTAGATACTCCTAATTTATGATATTAAAATAAATGGTTAATCTTTCTATAAGTTTTATACTTCTATAAGAAGGATTAGTAATAAGCTATTTCAATAGTATTTTCCTAATTACTATACTTAGAATAGTTAATTTACCTACACTTCTGAATATTATTATACTTAATATAATATTATATAATGCTTTTTCTCTATTCTATCTAATAGATATAAATTACTTTAATATTATATTTAATAATATCTATAACTAGTTCTATTAATATAAGAAGGTTATACTAAATATTTAAAAATAGAAATATCTATAGATACTTCTGAACAAAAAGAGAGTAATTACCTCTATATACCTTATAGAAATAGAAATATAAAGATTCTATTACTATTTTAAATATCTAACCATTATATATCTTTATAATATTTTTAATCAAATAAGATATTTAGTTAAATGATATACCTTCAAAGTACTTAAGAAATACATCGATTCATATTAGATATATAATATAGCTTTTTTATATTTTTATTTTACTATCTATAGTAATATCAACTTTAGCTTTAAGATTATTATTAATATTACTTATATTAATAGCTACCCTTTACTCTATATTATTGATACTATAATAGTATTTAATACTATTTAATCTTTATTAAATATATTAGTGAGAATAATATAAGAAGCTGTTAGTTACGCCATACTATAAGGCATATGATAACCATACGTATTACTATATATATAGCAGTATACCTTCTATACCCTACTAATAACGAATACTAAGCACCTAGCGCTAGCTATAGCTATACATATAGTAATTAGTAAGTAATTACCATACTATAGATCTAAAACCTTATATAGTACTACATACTATATAATATAATAATAATAATAATAATAAATAACTAGAATACTAGTTTATACCTATATAATAAGATTATATATAATATATATTACCCTCTAGAT
>QAPG01001216.1:0-10396 GCA_004366825.1 Colletotrichum spinosum
TTCTATAGGAAGTAGGGAACTTTATAGTATTAATATTTAAATAGAGTTTATTTTAAGAAAGATTAACCTTACGTTATATAGAACTCTCGGCTCTATTACGCTCAGGCTACTAGGTAGTCTATTTACTAAATATTCTAATATTATAGTTTGATCAATTTAGAATATAAATAATTAAAGTAGTATAACCTTAATTCTAATAATTGATTTTCTATAATAAATAGAAAATATAGGGTTATAGGAGTAATAAAGAATACTCAAGCCCTTATTTACCTAAGATGGGTTATTAGGATAAATATGAGTAATAGCTAAATAGCTAGAACTCTAACAGGTGCTATAAGGTAAAAGCTATCTTATTGAGGAGACTAGTAATTCTTTTATATATTTTATTTATAAAACCCCCTTTAGTTAGTTTGGAAAGGTAGGAGCTTTAGGCTTAATACCTCCTTTCTTCAATTTCTTCTTATTAATTATATTATCTTTATTTAATTACTAATTGAGTAATTAGATAAGCTAGATTAGTATATAGATATCAGCTCAAAAGTAGAGTAATAATAACATTGTTATTAATCAACTATTATAAGTGCTATAGTAGTTAACATTATAACTACTACTATAGTAATTACTATAGTAATTAATATTATTAATACTACCTATTATATATAATACCTATAGTAATTATACTGCTTCTAATAATAATAGTAGTTGTACTTCTATGGGATCTATGTAGATATAGTATAGTAGAAGTTATATTTCTATATAAGGTAAGAGTAATACTGGTATTAGTAGTATTAGTATTTACCTTCTATATAAGTAGATTTATAATAATAATAGCCTGAGACCCACTTTTACCAGTAGGGCATATAACTCTAAAAGCTCTAATAATAATATTTCTAATACTTTTGAAAGTAATATTAAAATAAGTATTAATAATTATAATATACCTAATAATAATAGTAGTAATAATAATTATAGTAATAATATCACTTCTGATAACAACTATATTAGTAACAATATAGTAAGTATTAGTAATAGTAGTAGTTACTCAGAATGTGAAAATTTGAATTAGAAACTAGAAAGTAGGATTATAAAAATGTAGCTTCTTTTTTAACTAGGAGTAAGTATTATAGAATGGTTTCTAGAGATTATATAAGTATATATAGCTATATAATGAGCTATCCCGTTACTATAAAAGCTTATAAATAGTAGTTATATATATAGGGGCCTTCTTTCTTTATATATCTATATTTATTAAATAAAACTACCTTTTGGCTACTTGAAGTTTAAAAATAGCTTATTTAATCTAAAAGGGTAGTATTAACCCACCCATTACTACTTATACTATAATAAAAAGCCTTTTCGACTATTTTAAACTATTGTAATTTAACTAGTTATATAAAAATTAAAGATAGAAATCTTGATAAAAATAATTTAGCTTTTTATATCTTATTAGTAAATAAAATAGAAAAGGTTTCCGCTTTTATTTAAGTATTTAGATTTCCTCAATATAGAATTAAAATTCTAATTATAATAGAAGAAATATAATAAATAGAATTTATAAATAATTGAAAAGTAATACTTCTATTTACTATTAATATTAAAGATATTAACATTCTTTCTAAGAAATAGATTTATGAATTGACAATAAATGATATAACTAAAGAGACTATATACAGAATAAAAGAAATAGCTTAAAACTGTGATCAATATTTGAATATTGATTATATAGAAACCTCTAGAACTACTTATAAACATAAGAGTTAAGGATATATTATTATTCTTTCTACCCATTCAGAATAGAGTTTAATATAATATAATATTATTATACTATTTATTCATACTGATTTTAATAAATATAAATATATATATATGTATACTTATTTATCAACTAAATCTTATTTTTACATAAATTGATACTTTTTAAGGTTTAATCTAAATACGAATAAGAATAGTTCTAGACTGATTAAGATAGGTCATTAAGATATATAATTTGGCTTGATATTGTACTCGTAATTCTATTATTAAAGATTATTGAAAAGAAATGAGATTTATAGTTAGAATGATTTAGAAGTAATACGATATAAAGATAATTTAATTTTCCCATTTCTAACAGTTATAATAAAGATATTAGTATTTCTATTAGGTTTAAATAATTTAGACTTTTTACCACATGAAATATAATTCCTAATAAAAGGTTTTCAAAGAACTATAAAGTATTTTATACTTTAGAAGATATAAACTCAAATGCCTAAATGAAAGATAATATAAGTATACAAAGGATATTATTGAAATTTCTCTTTATAATGTACTTACTCTATAGTACTATAATTATTTTAATTAAAAGGCTTATTATATAATTAATACTATTTACAGTTTTAAATTATTATTAAAAGTTTAGATTTAAGATATATAATTATTTCATTTTCTCTTTATTTAATATATTTGATATTTGGCTTTTATGTACCAATTAAAGAAGTCTATAAAGGTAATATAATAAAATACAATTCAATTTATATCTTCAAACATACAAAGGTTCATCTAAACCTCAAAAATATCTATTATTATTATAAATTTTTGAAAAGTAATTAAGATTTCTATTGAAATACTAAATATATTATGATTAATCCTATTATATTGAAAGACTTAAGGGAATAGATTATATAGTCTCTGTGATAATTGAGAAAATTCTATTGAGAATTCATAAGTTTAAATAATTATAGGTTTCAAATAGCTAGCCTTATGTGTAAAGTTTAGCCAACAAGTAGATTAATCAAATTATAAGGTTACAAATTTGAAGTCTTCTAATAATAAAGAAAATATAGTTGATTATTTAAGTCTTATATAAAATATCTTACTACTTTTAAAATTATAGTTTAATTATTACTTTAATAATTAGAAGGTTTAAGCTAGGGGACTAAAGTTTCTTGTAAGATATCAAGGTAATATTTTGAAATATAAGTTATTTATAATATTAAAGTAATTATAGAAGTTTATAGTTGTTACAGAATAGTTTCTAGGGATTACGTAAGCGCGTACGGCTATGTAATCGGCCGTCCCGTTACTATAAAAACCTGTAAACAGCAGTCACGCGTGGGGGCCTTCTTTCCTGACGCATCATCTAGATTCATTAAATAAAACCACCTTTCGGCCACTCACGGTACCAAAAGACGGCTTGCCCAGCCTAAAAGGGCAGTACCGACCACCCGTTACTGCTTATTTCGTAATAGTAGTCTATATTATTAAACTTCGTTCTATACTATAATATCACCTTTATAATACCTTATTTATATATTAAAAGACTTAATTTATTATATAAATATAAGTTAACTATATATACTAATAATTCTTAGTCTTGAAGAATATAGAGATTATAGAGAATTATATAAGCCTTTAGGCTTTTCATTATAAAGTCTCTTATTTTCTTTATTTAACTTTCCTTTGTCATATTTACTAGAAATTATTAAGTTCCCCAATAGTGTGCTTCTATAAGAATAGAATTTGTGGAGATATTTAATTTAGATATTTTTAATACTGATTAATATTATCTTTTTTAGAAAGGTATTTATGAAATAGCTTTTAAAAAGACTTTTAAAGAGGACTTGAGTATATAGTCATTCTAAAGTTAGAATACTTCTATAAATTATAAGTCTTAGTTTTGATTTGAAAGATATAATATTAAATACACTACTAATTAACTTGTTTAAAAAGGTATTTTAATAAATAACTTGATATTTTGAAAAAGAATAAAACTATTAAAATATATACTCTTAGTTTAAACCTTTCGCTTTGTATAGAAAGTATTTAGTACTTAGTTAGAATTTATATTCTAATCTACTTTATGATAACTACTATAGCTATAGTTACTTTAGGTTTGACTGGGGTTATGTCTAAACTAAATACTATACTACTAGGTCCTTTTTACTATATTTACATATAGAGATATATATAGGCTATAGTATATTACTAGGTTTCTTCTTATTATAGAGATTTTATACTACGTGTTATATAAAGCTACTTATTAGATAGGAGGCTGAATATATAATATACTATATATTTTTAGTCTAATAGCTTCTTAGTATTATAACATTCTTAATTATTACATATAGTTAGAATATTAAATCTAGTATATACTAAGTATAATTAAAAATAACTACATACATTATATAAACTTTTACTTTAAGTAGTTTTGATAAAGGGAAATTTATAGAAATAGTATCAATATCTAAGGTTTAATCAGTATAAACTCTACTTCTAAAGGATATAATTTCTAATAATAACTATTATATATAATTAGGGAGTAAAATCTAATATATATTATATATAATTAAATAGAGCTATATATATTCTATAAAGTTCTATTTGAAGTAGTTTAAATAGTATAAAACGTCTAGAACTAGTATGAATATTTAAAGTCTAAATAGTATAAATTCTACTTTTTGAATATATTATCCCTAATATATTTGCTTAAGTTTATAAATACTACTTACAAGGTATTCTTCTTAAATAATACTAATTAAACGTTCTATTTATATCTTATAAGAAGTTTCTTTTATTATTCTATTATTCTTATTAAATTCCTATTCTTATAATAAAATAAATAGTATTATCTATAAGTTATTAAAAATTTTCCTATTAATTAGAAAATACTTCTAACACTTTGAAGCTTTTTATTCAATTTTATTATTGTTATAATTTGAAGTTTATGAATCCTAGTTAATAGTTAAAGGTTTTATTAGAATTTCTAAATCGTAAAGATTCTTTTTCAAGTACTTCTTCTTATCATAATTTTAAATAGTTTGATTAATCTATTATATTAGCTTAAGTAATAGAAATATTAAATTAATAACTCTAAAGAAGCTTTTTAAAACTATTAATTATAAGACCTATTATAAATTCATATTTAACTTTAAAGTATGTTTATTGGACTTCTTATTATAATTAATAGTTATAAATGTCCATATATTATATTTTTATATATAATTATGCTATTCCAGTAATTATAAGATACAATATTTACTAATTAATATATTAGATTTGAATAGGTATATAAAACTTATATATCCTATTTCTTTTGAATATATTTATTATGAAATCTATTTAAAATATAAAAGTAACATAACCAATAGAAAAAGTTCTTTAAACAGCTTAAGATAGAAATAGAAATTCTACTTTAATTATACAAATAGTAATAATATTCTATATATCAGTTTATTATACTTTTAAACTTCTAGAGAGATATATAATATATATTTAAAAGTTCTTTTAATTGTTACTACTATTTATAAAGCTAGTATTGATAATAATAATAAAACTAATAAATAGATTATTAGTCCTATGATTTAATTTAAAGTCGAAGCTTTTTATCTTATTAAAGTATTATATTATTTATTCAGTTTCTTCATAATAATTATCTAAGGAGCTTTGATTGAAACATAATAATGAGCTTAAAATATAAGTATTATTTAGTCTGATCAAAAGTATAATATAATTAATAAAGCTAATATCTTATTTGTAATATTTAAGCTCTATATAAGAAATGCAATTATATTATAATAAGAACTCTCCAATCTTGGTAGAGATTTTAAAGTATTTAATATATTGTATATATTTTATGAAATACTTAAAGAGCTCTTTAATATATACTACTGATAAAAGCTAAAGTTATTATACTATTTAATCTTAAATAATGTTGATATCAAATGACTACCATACGTTTCTATTTCTCTTAGAATAATACCTCTATTGAAGATTTACTAATAATATAAGTATTTAAAAGTATCTGTAGAAAAGAGAATATATAATTATTAATATACAAGAAGAAGATAATAAACCTTCTCAAATTAATAATTAAATTTCCTTATAATACGTTTGAAGATAAAATACTTAATATTTACTTCTCAATAGTATTACTATAAGAAAGAAGATTTTGAAAAGTTATATAGTATTATATTATAATAGTAGATTCTATTTAATATTAAATAGCCTAAGAGCTTTTTTATATAGATAGCTTTTTTAAATACTATATATATAAAGATACTAATTATATTATATTCAACTAATTTAAATTTAAAGTAATTAGTAATTATTATAAAGATTTCAAATAATAGATCTATTCCAATAATTATATAAATCTTACAATTATCTTGTAGTTATTAAATTCTCTAGATCACTAGTTAAGCTTTGATCTTTATGAAGTCCTTGTACTTATTAAACTTATAAGTATAGATTCAGTAATATTCTTAAGAAGCTTAAATTTCTTATATAAATCCAATTAATCTTACTCTAAGAATATGATTTAATTTAAGTCTTAAAATGAATTTATATAACTATTATTATAATTTATATATATAAATAAATAAATACTACTAAGTAAGATATAAATAATAATAATAATATCTATTATAAGACTCTTAAAGTAGGACTCTTGATTCTTTTATAATTTAAATATTCTCTAATATTGAATTTACTCTTTCATTAAAGTTTATTATTAGAATTTATAATACTTATATTTTAGAATTCTTAAGAAGACTAAACTTTTAAAAGTCTTCCTAACTAATTATTTATATGACTTAATAATTACAAGTAAGAATATTCTAAAACATCTTGAAATAATTAAAGGTATTAATTAAAAAAGTAACTCTAAATAAAGGTCTTCTAACTATTTAATATAATATTTTATCTATTTTCTTATTGAATTCTTTTCTGAAGGTACTTAAGTTTTAACTCCTCTAGAGTCTTATTTATGTAAATAAGATTATAAAAGAATATAATAGATAACTCTAGAGGGATGATTAATATAAACTTTATAGTTTTAAATAATACTTTATAAGATTTAGAAGTAATTACTATATAGATATGAAGCTTTAAATTCTTATAGCTATTGTTTACTTTTACATAAATTACTTTATTAAGTTCTTTATCAAAACTTAAATAAGTAATTCAACTAACTTTAAATAGCTCGATCATAATTATTTACTTTTGTAATTAACAAGAACTTTCATTAGAATTAAAGTATTTAAAGTTATTTTATAGAAATATTAAATTCCTATTAAAGAAGAGGGTTTTATTAAAAGAGATACTATGTATTATTATAATTCTATTTTGAGGTAAGTTCTATATTTAATATTGATTAGTTAATGTATAGTTAATGAAAACCCAATAGAAATATACTTCTTAACATATATTAAATAATTATACTTAAGTTTTATACTTCTAGGAAGAAAACAGTACTTATAATTATAAGCATAGAAATAAGTTGAGTTTAGGCTTATAATATTATTTCTACAAGTAAGTTTATAAAGTTTCTAACATAAGATTTTTTAGTCTAAAGGATATACTAATATTTAATTAT
Source organism: Colletotrichum spinosum (assembly GCA_004366825.1). Taxonomy (NCBI): domain Eukaryota; kingdom Fungi; phylum Ascomycota; class Sordariomycetes; order Glomerellales; family Glomerellaceae; genus Colletotrichum; species Colletotrichum spinosum. Next base: position 7,349 of record QAPG01001216.1, read on the forward strand.
AAAGGAATATTACTACTTATATAGTTTCGAATTAGAGCCCATAAAGTGGTTTATTTCTATATTTTATAACTCTTGAATATATTTCAATAATTATTTTAATATCTTTAGTACTTCTATTTTAACTTTTAACATACAGAGTAGATAGTTTGAAATATATATTCTATAAGGTTAAATTATATTTTAAATGCTTATTTCTAGAGATCTTAGTATTATATTTAAAGATTCTAATATGAAGATTATACTGGTATGTAAGAAGTATAATAACACTTTTAAATACCTTTATAATAATAGCTTTAGTATACTTAATAAGATAAAAGTCTTGAGAGTAATTAATAGTTCTATTTATGAATATCAGAGTTAAGATATAGCTATTATAATTGTAATAATAAGGGTTAAAGTACAAAGTAATATATTTTCTAGGGGTAGTATATAAAGTATGCTTATATTTTATATATTAGATTTTACATTTCATTTTATTAGTACTACAGATTTCATATATTCTTTCCATAAATTCATAATTATCATATTTTGAGTAGCTATTAGTAACATAAATACTTTATATAGTTGAAATAAAATAGTTAAGAAGCTCTTTATTGGAATATTTTAATTATTAATATTAGAACTACATATTACGTTTAGGAGGTCTTTAATAATATCTACTGTATACTACTAGTAGTAGTGATATTTAGAAGAAGATGTATATTCTATCAATTATATTAATAAAATAGTTAATTCTTTATAGAATGTATAGTATTTAAAGACTCATGAGTTATAATAAATATTAATAGTAGTTGTATTAAAGGTCTTTAATCTATTTAAAGTTATATGCCTCTCAGGACCCTTTAAAGGAAGCTATACTTAGTAGTCGGCTCTCACTCTATTAACCCTATAGATACTACTATTATTAAGGAACTGTTTAAATAGAAGGAACTTTAGGTAGTAAATATATTTAGTTAATATGATTAGTAATAAATAGGAGAAGTATAAGCTTATTTATTATAAGTATTCTATTAAGGATTATAGTAGGGTTGTAATATTAATAGTAGCTAGTTAATATTGTTTATTACTAGTTATTAATAATTACTAGCTATTAATAGTTACTAGTAAGAGCTAATAGTTAGTAGTAGTTGCTATATAGAGTTTATATAACTAGAAGGTATATAGCTTCTAGTTATAGTTGCCCGCTATAGGATTCGAACCTACTACTCTTACTATAAAACGATAAAGGCTAGCTAGATATTAAACCACTACGTCAAGCGAAATATTAAATATTAACAATTATAATTTTAGAACAATTACTCCTCTATAGTTAAAATAAGTAGTTTAATTCAATATCTTATGAGTAATCTTATTTTTGAAATTATTAAAATAAGACAAGATTTATAGTTAGAATAATATAAAGAGTAATATATTATAAATGTAATTTAACTTTTGTACTTCTACTCATCATAATATAGATTTTAATACTTCTATGTTTTCTAAAAAGTATAAACTTTATATTATATTAAATATAATCTTTTATAGAAGTTTCTGAAAGAATTATAAAGTACTTTATGCTTTAAAGAATAGAAACTAAAGTATTTAAATTAAACAAAAAGAGTCTTAGAAAGAATACTACTGAAGTTCTCTTTTAAAATATATTTACTGTATAATATTATAACTATTCCCGTTAAAAGGTTAGTATTATAATTACTATTATCTAAAATCCTAGTTTCTTTTAAAAGAGTTAGATTTAAAATTAGTACTTATTTAATTCTCTTTTGAGTTAAAATATTTATTATTTAGCTCTTATAAGTTAACTGAAGATATATATAATAATAATATATTAAAGTATATTTTAACTTATACTGTAAAAGATGTAGAAGTTTATTTAGATTCTAAATGTATTTTGTATTACTTTAAATATTTGAAGTAATAGTTAGAACTTCTACTATAATATTAAAAGTATTATAATTAATCTTATTATATAAAAAGGTTTTAAAGAGATATTATATTATTTTTATAATAGTTAAAACAATTTATCCAAAGGTTTAAAGTTTAAATAATTATGAATTGTAAATATATAGTTTTACATATAAGATTTCATTAGTAAGAAGGCTAGTAAAATTATAGAATTATAAATTTAGAATATTTTAAGAATAGAAAGAGTGTAAATAACTATTTAACCTTTATGTATAATATCTTATATTTTACAATCATATTTTAACTATTATCCTTTATCATAAGAGTTTTGAATTTAGAGAATTAAAATATCTTATAGTATATTACAATAATTCTTTAGAAGTATAAGTTATTTATAATATTAAAATAATTACAAAAGTTAATAGTTTATATTGATATGTTTTTTCATATAATAATGCGAATATAAAGAAATCTTATTCATATATCTAAAGATTTAAAGTATTATATAACTCCAATTAAAATATATAAATGAGTATTTTCAAGGTTTTAAAATATCAAGATTATGAAGGATTATATAAGCTTTTAGACTTTTTTCTATACGATTTATAATATCTTTTATATAAACATCTTTAATAATATCTATTAAGAATTATTAATCTCTTTTATAATTTATTCTTATAGAAATTGAATTTTAAAAATCTTTAATTTTAATATTTTAAAGGTTTATTAATATTATTTAGTTTTTAGAAAGTTATTTAAATGTAAGCTTTAAAGAAATCTTAAAAAGAAATTTTAGTATATAATTACTTTAAAATTAAAATAACTCTATAAATTATGATTTTAACTTCTATTTAAAAATATTATATTAAGTAAACTATTAATTAGTATTCTTAATAATTAAAAGAAAGCTGTTTTCAATAGATATTTTGATATTTAAAATATATTAAGTTATTTTAATATATATTATTAGTTAATCTAGAGGGTAATATATACTATATATAATCTTACCGTATAGGTGCAAACTGGTGTTCTAGTTATTTATTATTATTATTATTATATTATATAATATATAGTACTATATAAAGCTCTAGATCTATAGTATAGTAATTACTTACTAACTACTATATATTTAACTACAGCTAGCAC
>QAPG01001217.1:0-10342 GCA_004366825.1 Colletotrichum spinosum
TATTACTATATATATAGTAGTATGCTTTCTATATCTTACTAGTAATAAGTATTAGGTATTTAGTACTAACTATAGCTATATATATAGTAATTAGTAAGTAATTATTATACTATAGATCTAGAGCTTTATATAGTACTATATACTATATAATATAATAAGAATAATAATAAATAACTAGAATACTAGTTTGCATCCATACAGTAAGATTATATATAGTATATATTACCCTCCGGATTAACTAACATTTAGTTTAGAAGATATTAAAATTATAAATATCAACATTATTATAAAGATTTAAATAGAGTATTTGCAGTTAGTAATAGTTAAATACTTTAAAATACTTTAATTATATATGGCTATAAAGATATAAAGATATAAAAGTATAAGGTTATTATAGAAAGAGTTATTAGTTGTTTATTTTTAAAGAACTTAATACAGAGTAGGTATATTAGCTATAGCCATAAGGGGTTTAGCCTTAGATTAACTAGGGTTTAGCTATGGTAGTTAGTAGGGGGTAAGAAGACTAAAATTATATTTTAAAGGGTAATATATCTACTAATAGTTATAGTAGAAAGCGAGCTATTAGCTTCTCTTGATAATTATTCATAGCTTTTATAAAGGTAATATTTATATTAAAAATATAGAAGTTAAGTATCGTAATAAGTAGTAGTTAGGGGTATTTTTACTGTTATTATTATTATTATTAGTATTATTATAAATAAAGATACTATTATAGTATAGTTAGTTAGTTTTCTACTACTTTCTTTTATATCTATAGCTAGTATTATTTAAGTATACTAGTAGTATTGTTAGTATCTGACTAGTATAAGTTAATATTATAAGTACTACTATAAGACGTTTAATACTTAGAAGCTACTACTAACATATCAAACTATAACCTTCTAATTATTACAAAACCTATACTAATTTCAAAGTTAAGATTAGGTTTAAACTAGTAGTTATACTACTAGGTCTCTTAAATATATTTACCTATAAGAATACACATAAGCTATAGTATATAAGTAGGTATTTTCCTATTATAGAGATCATTTACTAAGTATTATATAAAACTATCTATTAGGTAAAAAGGCTAAATATATAAAACTTTATAAGGTTTATTTAGAATATAGTAATAAAGTAACTAGTAAAGATAGTTTTTTAAGTAATTTAGAAAAATACTAAAAGTTCTATTTTACTTATTGAAGTAGTGCTAGTATTTCATTCATTGGTTTACTATATTATTAATTTTCTAAAGAAATATATTATATATACTTAAAAGCTTTTTTGATTATTACTATTATATATCAAGCTAGTATCTATAGTTATTATAAAGCTATCAAATAGATCACTAATCTTATAGTTAATTTAAAATACAATTGTCTATTTTATTAAAGTATTATATTTCTTATTTAGCTTCTATATAATAGTTATATAAGAGGTTTTAGTCAAAATATAATAGTTGGCTTATTATAGAACTCAAATCTAGTCTTATTATAACTAAAGTATAATTAGTAAAGTTAATATCTTATGAATAGAATCAACTTCTATATAAGAGGTTTAGTAATATTATAACTAGAGCTTTTTAGCTTTTAGAAGAGTTTTGAATCATTTAATATATTATATATATTTTATAAGATATATAAAGAGCTTTTTAAAATATACTACTTATAAGAAATATAACCATTATACTATTTAATTTTGAAAAGTTGTAATATCGAGAAATGATTATAAGCTTTTATCGTTTTGAAGTAATATATCTATCAAAGGCTTATTGATAATATAAGTATTTTAGAAGGATCTTTGAGGAGGAAAGAGAGTATATAATTATTAATATAGAAGATGAAAATAATATCCTTTTTAAATTAGATTAATATATTTATTAAAGTAGTTATATATATTCTATAGTTGTCTTGTAACTATTAATCTCTACAGATAACTAGTCAAATTCTGATTTGAAGAAGTATTTATACTTATTAGGCTTATAAGTATAAACCTAATGATACTTTAAGACTTTTAAGTTCTTTATAAGAGTTTTATTAATTTTACTTTCAACATATAACTTAATGAAATTCTTGAGATAAATAAACTTAGTTATTATCATAATTCTAATATATTAGTAGATAAGTAGCATTAAGTAGAATATAGGTACTAATAATAGTTTTTACTATAGGATTCTTAGAGTAAAAGTTTCTATTTCTCTATATTTTAAGTATTCTTTAATATTTAATTTGTTTTATAGTTAAGGTTTGGTGGTTATATTAAAGGTCTTTGATCTATTTAAAGTTATATACCTCTCGGGAATCCTTTAAAGGAAGTTATATCTAGTAGTCAGCTCTTGTTTTATAAATCCTATAGATACTATTAATACTAAGGAACTATTTAAATAGAGGAAACCTTAGGTAGTAAATATAGTTAGTTAATATAATTAGTGATAAATATAAGAAATATATTATAAAGAGAAGGTATAAACTTATATCTATTATAATTACTTCTTTAAAGGATTGTAGAAGGAGTATAATATTAATATTAACTATTTATTAGCACTGAGTATTAACTATTAATAGTTACTAGTTATTAATAGCTAATACTAAGAATTAATAGTTAGTAGTAGTTATTATATAGTTTATATAATTAGAAGGTATATGGCTACTAGTTATTATTGCCCCCTATAGGATTCAAATTTACTACTCTGGCTATAAAATAGTAAAAGCTAGCTAGACATTAAACTATTATATCAAGTGGGAATATTTAAGATTTGTTATTAAAACTTATAATATTTATATTCTAGAGTCTTTAAGAAAGTTAAATTTCTAAAATTCTTTTTAATTGATTATTTATATTATTTTATAGCTATCAGTAGAAATATTTTAAAGTATTTTAAAGTAATTTAAAAATACCGCTTAAAAATAACTTTCAATAAAACTCTCTTAATTATTCTAGTATAGTACTTTATCTATCTTTTATGCTTAACCTTTTCTAAAAATATTTAAATTCTTTACTTTTTTATAGTTTTATCTATATAAATAAGATTATAGAAAAGAATAATTAGTAACTCTAGAAAGACTGTCAATGTGAACTTTATAGTTTTAAAAGATAGCTTTGTAAGCTTAAGAGTAGCTACTATATTAATATAAAGCTTCGAACTATTATAATTATATCTAATATTAATATGGACTACTTTATTAAGCTTTTTGTTAAGATTTAAGTAAAAGGTTAAATTAGTTTAAGTAATGGTATTGTAGTTATTTATTCTTATAAGCAGTAAAAGATTTTATCAGAATTAAACTAGTTAAAATTCTTTTTAGAGAAGCTAAATCTCTATTAAAAAGTGTTTCATTTGAAAAGATATTATGGATTATTATAGTTTTATTTTACAATAAGTTCTAAGTTTAATATCAATTAGTTAAAATATAACTAATTAAAAAACTAATAAAACTATATGTTTTGAGATATACTAATTAGTTATATTTGAACTTTACATCAATAGTAAAAACAAAACATTTATAATTATAAATATAGAAGTAAACTAAATCCAGTTTTATAGTATTATCTTTTTAAGTGGTTTTATAAAGTTTCCAATATAGTATTTGTGAGTTTAAGAATTATATTAATATGTAGTTGTAAAGAAATATCACTATTTATAGGATTTTAAGTTGAGGTTTATATAGTAGTTTACTGCTATATTTCTTAGTTCTTATATATATTTTAATAATTATCATAATATACTTACTATTTCTATTTTAATTTTAAATATATAGAGTAAATAGTTTAAAAAATATACTTCAAGAGATGAGATTATATTTTAAATCCGTACATTTAGAGATTCTATTATTATACTTAAGAAACTAATATTAATATTATAGTAATATCTAAGGAATATAAAGAAAGTTTTAGATATCTTTGTTATATTAGTTGTAGTTTAAAAAAACAAAATAAAGTTTTTCAAACTAATAAATAGCTTTACTTATAAATACTAGAGCTAAAATATAATTATTATAATTCTAATAATAGCAGTAGAAGTTAAAAATAATATTTTCTTTAAAAGTAATATATAAAGTACTTTTATATTTCATATAATAGATTTCACATTTAATTTACTAATACTATAAGTTTTATATATTCTTTCACTAAGCTCGTGGTTATTATACTTTAAGTAGTTATTAGGAATATAAATATTTTATGTAATTAAGATAGAATAATTAAGAGGTTTCCTTCTAAGATATTTTAACTATTAAAACTAGAGCTATTTACTATCTTTTAAGAATCTTTGAATAATATCTCAAGTATATTATTAGTAGTAGTAATATCTAGAAAGAAGCTTATATTATACTAATTATACTATTAAAATAATTGAACTCTTATGAAGTATATAGTATTTAAGAATTTATAAATTATATTAAATATTAATAATTATAATTTTAGAGTAATTATATTTTTATAGTTAAAGTAAGGAGTTTAGCTTAGTATTTTACTCGTAGTTACATCCTTATAATTATTGAAACAATAAGGCTTATAGTTATAGTAGTACAAAGACTAATATTTTATAAATATAATTTAACTTTCTTATTTCTATTAATAATAATAAGAATCTTAGTATTCTTATATCTTTCCTTTCATATAAACTTTATATAAGCCTTTCGCTTTATATAGACAATATTTAGTCCCTAGCTAAGATTTATATCTCAGCCCACCCTATACTAACTACTATAATTATAATTACTTTAAGCCTTCAAATTAAACTTCTTCTTCTTCTTACTAGTTTTATCAAATAAATATCTATTTATACTTCAATCTTACTAATAGATAATCCAGCCTAATAATACTATCTTAAGCCTTTCTAACTATTAGCTACTAATTATAACGGATTTCAATATGTATGTTTTTTAGAATAAAGTAATATCTAACGAGTTACTTCTACTATATATTTTAAGTATTTAGGCTTATTACTAAATACCCTACTTTTAAATACTAGATTCCTTTTTATTCTTTTAATTTTATACTTCTTAGTTATACTAGTAGCCGTATCCTTTAGTAATATTTTGAGGTTAGATTTAATTATAATTATTTTAAAAGGATTAGAAAGAATAGTAAAGTTATTCTTATATGATATTAACTTATTTAAACCTTTATAAAAGTAGTTATAATTCTTATAATTATTAATAACGTCAATAAGATTAATATTTATTTTAAGGTTATAAGGGTTGAGTATAGCAATAGTATTCTTATTCTTATTATTATTAGTACTAGTAGTATTATAAATAGCTATTAATTTAAATATATTAAAGAGAAGACTAGTCTATATTAGAACAGATAGATAGGTAGGTAAATCAACAGTTAAGTTATTACTATAGATAACTATAAAATTAGGGGAAATATAATATGATAAAAGTAGTTTTCTCAACATGAGGACTTAATCAAAATATTCGTAGTAATTATAGTTGAATAGAGAAAGAAATAGTAATTCGATTGATAGTATTATTAACTATTTCTAACTATTATTTATAGAGATATTAAGGTTATTATATAGAGGGTTTATTTTAGAGTTCTAGTTATATTATTCGAATTCCAGCTATAGCTATAATATATAAGCTATTATAACTATAATATATAAGATATTATAACTATAGTATATATATCTTAATATGATATATAGGTTATTATAACTATAATATATAATCTATTATAAGTATAATATATAAGCTTAAATATAGTATATATTATAATATAACTATAGCGTATTAGTTACTATAGCTATAGTATATAAAGCGTTATAGCTATAGTATATATAGTTTAAACTACTTCTAGTATTTTATAAAAGAATAGACCTCTATGCTTTTATCTTATTTACTTAATAACTACTAAGTGTAAAAAAGTAAGATAAGTATATATTTATGAAGTAATTTATATACAATTTATTTATAAAGGAATAGTATTGAAATTCTTATTAATTCTATTAGAATAATAGAAATAGAAATTCTTAAGATATTAGAATAAGTCTAATACCCCCCTATAAAATATACATTACTAATATATAGCTTATTTATATAAAGATTTATAGAACTTTAAAAAATATAAAAAGAGAAAACTTATAGATAAAGGTATAAAATTTAAAACTATAAAAGTAAAAAAGAAAGACTTTTAAAATATTGTTTCTTGAAATTTAGAGAAAATCCGCTTAAACTTTACTAAACCTAAAGGCTTAATTAAAATATTAGCTATATTATCTTCTATATTTATATAATATATAAAGATATTCTTATTTCTAATAAAATTCCTTATAAAGTAATATTTTATATTTATATATATATTATTTTCTTATAAAATTCAGGATTTTTAGCTAGCTTTTGAGCCATTAAACTATCTATAAAAGATTTAAGGTTTTTAACTTTAGATAATCCTAATTAAAAATTTATATAATTATAGTTCTAATACAAATAAGTTGCTTCTTTATAGGTATCTAATAGAATTATATATTCAGCTTTATAAGTAGATAAAGCTATTATTTTTTATTCTATAATAAGAAAACTTATACCATTACTATTTCTTTTTAAATAGAAAATATAAGAAGAAGTAGATTTTCTATTATTTAGATCTCTTATTTAATCTAAACCTATATATTTTATAATATTCTTAATAGAAGATATATCTTTATAGTTATAGGTAAATCTATATTCTTCATTATCATTTAAATAACTTTATATATAGTAAAAAGCTAAAACTAATTTTTATTTAAATTATAAGTAAATTAAGAATAGGTTATTACTATGAAAGTAATATTAAACCTTATTTTTAAAGCTAAATATAATAAAGCTTCTATTTCTTACTAAATATTTAAGATTTTAGTTTTTAAAACTCTTTCTTTATTTTTAAATAACTTAGTATTATTATCTATAGGAATTTTAAATTTATAATCAATTTCTTTTTTATATTTTTCAATAATTTTCACAATATATTTATTTTAATCAATAGTAACTATTTTTTCCTTTTAATGTATAGATAAGTCATAATTAAAAAAGGTAGAAAGTTCTCCTAAGTCCTAAATATTTATTTTCTTTTTGGAGGATCATATATATAATTAGCTACTTTTTAATTATCTATAACTAGTAATATATTATGAGTATAGTAATTTAAAATAGCTATATAGAGTTCTTTATTTAAAATAAAAACAGCTTTATTATAAAGAGAAACAATATGTCTTATTAAATAAAATATATTCTTCAAATAATTATACTAAAGTCGAGGACTCTATTTCAAACTATATAATACTTTATTTAATAAATAAATAAAAGTATACTCTTTATTATTCTTATAAGTATTTATATTTATATTTAGATTAAATTCTAAAGACATTTTTTATATATTAAACTAAAACCTAATTAGTACATAAATATAGATAGGTTCATTAATATTAATATAAATAAATATTATAGTAATATTATATTATATTAGAATCTATTTTAAATAAATAGAAAGAATTATTATATATTTCTAACTATTAGGCCTATAAATAGTACTAAAGGTTTCTAAATAATTAATATTTAAATATTAATTATAGCTTTATACAACCTATCTAGTTTTATCTATAGTTTCTTTATTTATATTATTTAGTTTTAATTTATAAACCTATGTACTACTTAGAATATTAATATCTTTAATATTAATAGTAAATAGAAATATTACTTTCTAACCATTTATAGATCTTATTTATTCTATTCCTTTTATTATAGTTAGAATCTAATTTCTATATTTAGAAGATTTAAATACTTAAATAAAAGAAGTAGGTTGTTTAGACTTATTTACTGATAAAATATAAGAAGCTTAATTATCTTTATTAGAATGTTTATATAATTTTATATAACTATTTGAACTAAAATAGTTTAGAATAATACAAAACGTATTCTTTTTATAACTCTTATAGTTTCTTTTAGCTTTATCTAATATAATAAGTAAATTGATATATAAATTAGATTTTCTTTGAATATCATTATCATTTTTAATATTTAATTCTAATATCTTATTATCTTTATTTATTTTAATGTTTGAATTCTCTTTTAGAATTATTCTAGTTATTTCTTAAACCTAAGTAGTTAGATTTAATAAAGAATCATTACTCTTTTGATTATTATTTTATTTTATACTAAAAATATATTGATCTAGATTTAAAATAAGATTATTATTTAACTAACTAGACTTATTAATATTAGAATTCTTTTCTAAATTAATAAATAAAAGTAACTCTTTTTCTAAAGTATTAAAAGTATTTATTAGGATGTTTATATTTCTAGACTATATAGCTTTTGTTTTATTAAAATCCTAAATTTTATAAGTATTATTTCTACACGCTATAATAACTTCTTTATAAACCCTTATATCTAATCTTTTAATATTAGGATTTCTATTTTTATAATAATAAAAACTACCTTATATCTTATTCTTTAGTATTAGGATCTTTATTTCTATAATAATAGAGGCTACCCTATACCTTAATATTATTAATATTAAGCTTTATTTTATTTTTTAACTTATAAGGGGTCTTGAATTTTATAGAACTATGAGGTATTCTATTATATATATATATATAGAAGCTATTAAAGTATCCCCTTCTAAATAGTAAGGTAAATTTAAGTAATAAATAAAATTCTAATTTTACTAACTAGAATTCTTATTATTCCTTCTATTAAACCGTTAGGTTTATAAGTATAAAGAGACTTAATGTTATAAATAATACTAGAATAAGAGTAAATATCTTTCATTTCTTTATTAGTAAATTTATTATCTCTATTAGTATTAAATTCTTTTATTTTTCCTTTATTATTATTATTATTTACTATCTCTTTAAATTCGAGAAAGATTTTTGAAACTTCTTTACCTAACTTGGTTTTTAATAAAAGTCCCTAAGTAAATCTAGTTGATTTATTAATAAATAGAACAAATCTATTAAATCTATTATATATTATAGGAGTTATAGATCTATATAAATCTAAACTAACATAATCTAAATATTGAAGATTTGAAACTTGTTCTTTATGAATTTTATTAATATTATTTGTAAACCTTCCTTTAATATAGGTTTTATAAATAGAAAGAATATCTATTCTATTCATTTTTATAAAATAAATTTCAAACATTATTTTTTAAACTATTTATAGCTTTTATATTAATATACTTTAAACAGTTATACAAAAGCTGAATATTCTATAATATAATAATAAAAAGAATAGTATCTTTCTATAAAATAAGAATATCAAATTTATATATTTTATTCTTTTTAAATCCTACTATTAAAATAGAATTCTTTTCTATATTATATAATATATGTTTTGTTTAGAAGTTTAATATAATTCCCATAGTATCAAGTTTACTTTAAGATAATAAATTAACTCCTAATTCTAAAATATAATAAACTTCTTTTGATATAAAAGTCTGTTTGTTTAGGGATATTTTTAAATTTCTTATTATTCTTACTATAAAGTATATAGTATTTCCCTATTTAATTTATTTTAAAAGTAGTTTTATATTTAATAAAATAGACCTATCTTTAATTATATAAATAATAGTAGCTATATCTAAATTAAAATAAATATTCTTATAATTTGGTTTTTTAATTAAATTTCTAGAATTTCTAGTAGTCTATTAATTTATTAAAAACCCTAGAGGTTTATTATTATTTTTAATTCTTTTTATAAGGGGTTTTTAGGTTATTCTTATATCTTTAAAAACTTCATTATCTTTAGAAAATATGTTAAGATCTATATTTTTAGAATCAAATTCTTCAGAATTAGGACTTTTTTCATCTTCTAATAATTCATCTTCTACTTCTTTATTTCCTTTAGTTCTAGCTAAAGTAATATTGATAGATTCTATATTCTTCTTTTTAGATTTCTTCTTATTTTTATTATTACTTTTTATAGGGATATTCTTCTACTAACTTAAAGCTTTTTCTAGATAAAAATAGGTGTAATTTTCTTTAGTATAATTACTTTTCTTGTAATTTTTATAATAGATTCCCTCCTATTTTTTATATAGTTTTTTAATAGTTCTAAAATTCTTCTTTTTCTAAGTACTTTTAGTATAATTAACTAAATTATTATTTTTTCTTCTAGACTTATCTAATAAATTAGAAAATACAGAATCTAAAATATAAATATCTTTATTAAACCTAAGATTCTAAATTATAGAAATAATAAAACCCTTATAATTAGAATTAAAGCTATTTAAAATATAAGTTATAACTATTTATTTAAGTAATTCTAATTTATTACAAGGTAGATTATTAGTTAATTCTTTAATTTTATTTAGAAATTCTTCTATACTATTAAAATTACTTAAAATAGTATTAAAA
>QAPG01001218.1:0-10334 GCA_004366825.1 Colletotrichum spinosum
AGTTGGAGGTCGCTGGGCCACTTGGATGGGTGGACTATTCGCCCATGGAACGTATCCTGATCTGGGAAAAGAGTCACGTATGGCTTGTTCACCGAGCCGCATGCGAAGATTGCATACTTGGAGATAGCACATAGCCCCTTTGTCGTTTGGAAATGCCAGCGTTTCTTTGCTGCGTCATATTTCACCTCGTTGACTCGGGCGTCGAAGATCGTGTCCTTGCGCAGACCCAGTGTTGCATCGACGTGGTGAAAGTATTTGCGAATTTCCTCATGGCCAGGAAATCGCTCGGTAAAATGGAAGTCGGCCCAGACTTCAGACAAGCTGAATTGATAGGCGGGCGTGTCGGAGTCGACCCTGGCACCGGGTTACCGGTTGAAGTGCCAAACGCCGCCAAAGTCGTCTCCGCGCTCGAGGATCTTGGCAGAAAATCCCGCTTCTCGAATCTTGAACAAAGAATAACAACCGCTAAACCCTGCACCAACAATGATGACGTCGGTCTCGAGCGTGTTTGCCTTGGTTCTCTCCATTGTAACGAAAAGGGGCTAGTTTGTGTGGCTAACGATGTAATGTGAGATTTTTGAGGCAATGGTGAAGTCGTATGGATACGGTGAACTGGTGCAGGACAGTGATGGAATCACAACATTATCTTCGTTATTTAACTTTCTACTATTTGTGTCTTTGTGCAGTCAACTCCCTGTTAAGGCAGAGCTCTCATGTTCAATGCTACCGTCGAGAGCTGTTTCTGACTTCTTGTGCAGTGTATAATCAAAAACACTGGACGTGTCATAAGAGGACGGTAACGGCGGTGGACCTCAGACGGTGTAACATGCCGTTTGGGATCATCGCAGGGCTGGCGGCCAGCTGCTATGGCCATATCTACCGCCGTGGGAGCCCCCCACCAGGGTAATGCAAGGCTAGAACAGACAGACCATTTTAGAGCCCAATTAGCAGCCGCACCAAACGCGGTACTCGTCTCCAAAAAGACGACCTTCACTGCGTTGGACAGCCCACCGTGCCCTTCCGAAAGTGGTAGCGCTCATTTCCCGCAAGAGGGATAGGCCACCGTTGAGCCAGCTCTGACTGAAACCGCTGAAAGGGCAGAAATTCACTGCACTGCGAAACCCGGCCGGCCGACATTACCCGCTGCAAGCAGTGATGTTCTAGAACCCTCCATGGATGTGGAGCCCGAGCTGCTGATGCTGCAACTACCCAAGCAGACAGGGAAGTAGAAAACCGAACTTCGGCTGAGGAGGTTTGCAGTGTGCGTGTCAAGCCTCTACACAAAAATGGCATCACTACCTCGTCAAAAGTACATGCATTGATTGCTATTGCCATAGACGCTGGTGGGTGGTTTGCGTGGCTCGCCACAATATATAAGAACAAGTTTTCCAAAGAAGATTCAGTAGAGCTCTATTGATCGACTGCATAAGCCAACATCTTGTGGCAGGACCGATGCCTGGCTAGGAACTCGGCTGCTACTACAGGCGGGCTCCGTGAGCGATTAGCAGCTCGACTGCTTCTTCGCTCCTGTTCCGATTAGCAAAGAACAGCGGACTTTGTCCCCACTCTCCGGGGATGTTCGGATCAGCTCCATGTTGAAGTAGGAGCTCCGCGCAGGCGAGGTTGTTGTATAGGATTGCGACACCGAGAGGCGTATGCATGAATGGTTCGATAGAAATTCCGTCAGGCACGGAATACCCTTCGTTTTGCCAATCAATCATAGATAGACAGCAGTCCCTTACTGATGGGCCGAAACCGTCTGGTCCAAGATCGAAAAGCCGCCGTAAAATATCATAAATTCCGTCAGGCACGGAATACCCTTCGTTTTGCCAATCAATCATAGATAGACAGCAGTCCCTTACTGATGGGCCGAAACCGTCTGGTCCAAGATCGAAAAGCCGCCGTAAAATATCATAACCTTCGGTTTCCGCCGACAAATTTGGTAATCCAAAATCTCCTGCCAGGGTATGCAGAATCGTATCTCCGATCGAGTCACGTAAGAAGAGATTCGTAGAACGCGTGAGCATGTGACGCAATGCTTGAGTTTTCCGTCCACAATCGAGCTGATGTTGTTGAACTGCCAGGGTATGCAGAATCGTATCTCCGATCGAGTCACGTAAGAAGAGATTCGTAGAACGCGTGAGCATGTGACGCAATGCTTGAGTTTTCCGTCCACAATCGAGCTGATGTTGTTGATGAGCATTCGTTGATACCCCCCGTCTGAAGAGGCGTTCTGGCGTTCGAACGAGAACATGGAAAATGAAGTCATTCTATCAAGTGTGTAAGAGCGCATCCAGTCACGGTCTAGCATCAGCGGTACCATATGAGCCCCCTGGGTTTCTTGGTGTTCTTGATTCCCGACCCAATCCCTCGACGATGCCAGTGTCGAACTAGCAGCCTCGTCGTTGCTATCGTCGTTCCTCGAAGCTAAGGCATTTTCGAATGGATCTGGATATCCGTGTTCGAGGTAGGAGGCGTCGTTTGTCGGCACATGCTGTATTGGAACACCACCTGTCTGCTCGGGACTATTGCTGCTAGAAGTTGGGGTATATACACCGGAAGACCACGAGTCAGAAGAGGTAAGGACTTCTTCAAATTCCACGGGGTACGGATCGGCACCGAAGAAAGGCTCTGGTGAATCTCGGTTCCGTAGCTCCATCGCGTGAGTCGAAGCTTGCGTCAGCGACGGC
Source organism: Colletotrichum spinosum (assembly GCA_004366825.1). Lineage (NCBI taxonomy): Eukaryota > Fungi > Ascomycota > Sordariomycetes > Glomerellales > Glomerellaceae > Colletotrichum > Colletotrichum spinosum. Next base: position 2,691 of record QAPG01001218.1, read on the forward strand.
CAAGACAAACGAAGGCCTCTGCGAAAAATACGTTGCGTTGCTACTGTGGCATCAAAGGCCGATTGATCAAGGTAAAGATATGTATACTTTTCAGTCAATGTACCAGAGTTCAGAAGCTCCGTTCGAAAAGCAGGATCCGTTGCTCATACGTAGGAAGTACTCTGACAGCGGCTTGTTGATCTATCGACTGCCGCAGTACATGCATCAGAAAATTGCGCGAAATTTCTCGTGTCCATAGAAGCCGTAACTACCTATGCGTGACAACTCCCAAATCGGCCCCGCGCTTCGAAATCTCTTTTGGCCATGTTTATCGCATCAATCCAGTCAAGTACAGAATATATGTAATCATGCAGTGAGGACCATCAGAGTCAAAAATCCTGAAAGGATGCTGCAGCAGATACGCCCATTGCCAGGGAAACTATCCGGCCAGGCATACATGAAAACACTTTTCGCATCTCGAAGTAGGAAACTAGCAACGAATATTTGGCATTATTGTACAATCACGTCGTGGCCAGTAGATTTTCTATCTGGGAATCGAATTAACTCATGAAAATGAAGGGCTCCTCACCCATGAGTGAGTTTTAGTACACCAGCAGCTCAACTCCTCTTCAGGTTATTGATAATGCCTCTCCTAGCCGAGACGGACGCGCACGACAGTTCGCCAAGCCGAAAAGCGTCTGCCCCTGCTCGGGGCGAAAACGCAAAGCATCCCATTACACATGATTCACGGTACGCTTCATGTCTTATCGCTTGGCGAATGCTGGAAAGCTGACTATTTGCTAGCCCAAAGAGCGCCAGAAAGGGCCGCCTGAGCGACGTCGGTCAGCATGCAACAATTACTCCTGGGGCCACGTTCAGCTGGGTGACAAATGGCAGACTTGTCATGGAGTTCGTCAATGGCAGGATGGCGTACTATTTTGTGTCTGACGATGGTCATGTGATGGGTGTTTACCCTGGTGTTTGGAGTTGTCCACCTGTGTTCCAGTGGTCATCAAATTGAGGGATGGCAAGTAATCAGTTGGACCAGTAGCAGGAATTAGCATAACTACCTGTAGTGGAAAATGCTCGACTTAATGCAGCTCATCGTTGTGATCTTGTGGCACGATGCTATCACAACGCGGGAATTGCACAGATACATATGCATTCAATTTTCCCAATCCTCAGATCTCGCTAAGATGAAGCCTGCTACAGTAGAGTATACACCAGACGTTCTGGCTTTGTATGAATCCCGGCTATAACTATACATGCTCAAAGTCACCCGTTTCCCCGTCGGGTGGCGCAACTTGTTAGAGACGTCATTCTTTTGGCATCACGATCCTTAGCTTGCGCCTTGTTCCTCCCGCCCCTTCCCGGTCATGAATATTGAGGATCTGAGGCGAGAGCCCAGATCTCTCAGTCGACTCCAAGTCCCTGAGACATATCGTCTGGTCTGATGTTGGTGGTTTGTTCATGGAACCAAACTCACTGCCCGGGCGAAACGGGGATGGCGGATCATCAGTGCCACTGCTTGTCGCAACTCGGTTCGCCTCCTCCAACCGTTGTTGAAACACAGTTTTTTGGAGTAAGCTTTGCGGACACGCTTGTGATGCAGAATGGGATGCTGCAAAAGCCGGAAAGAGTAAAAGATCTTCGTAAGCATCAGCAACTGACCGACCGCACTTTACAGGAAGGCAGACTTGCGAGTACGGTGGCGTCATCATCTGAAATTGAAAGGTCGAGATGACAAAATTTCCAGTTCTCGTGGCACCAGGGTTATTTATTGAAATGGCATACATCAGCCACATATGGCGGCAGTCTCATCACCGTAGGCTACTGAGATAATCTAACACGTTCAATGTACCACCTCTGCGTCTACAGCTAGTTCTGGCCCCAGATCACCAGTGCCATAAAAGACAAGTTGGCGCGTGGCTTTGCAGTCTCTCATTACACATGCTGAGTTGAATCGCAGAGACCGCCATGGAGATCTGGGCGTTTGCCAATGTATACACTGCTGCTCCTACAGCAAGCTCGGTCCAGTCACCTTCAAGTACAGTAACCGAGCTACCTCGAATGTGTACGTGGACCCAGAGAGGGGATCCGTCGAACACAACGGCAGCTCGTACTACATTACTGCCGAACACGCTGACTTCCGCTCATCGATTCTGGAACGCTACTCCCATTCAAAATACGCAGAATATTAGCACTATGATCAGTGTGACGACGACGATACCCAGTAGCAATCTTGAGCCGTCTTGGACATACCACAAACCGACAATGCACATATCCACGGCCATACCCGTCAGCGCAACTGTCTCGCATCGCGCCCGCTGCGATTGCCTGGCAGCCTTTTTCATTTTACTCGTCGTTGTATCTCTGTGGGAATACATCGGCTAGGGTGATTGTGCGCTCTCTAACGATGCTGGTTAGCGAATTCTCATGCAGCATGGGACAGCAGTTGGTGTTGAGGTGTGTGCGTATCCACATTCTGCCTAGATCGAGGTTGCAAACTCCAGGCTTCGGGATTGAGCAAGGTTCGTAGGATGGAATTTTACATGTATGGTGTGCTATTAGACGCATTGAAATTGGGCCCTTCAAGCCTGTAATTCGCTATCAACACCACAAATAGTCACAATGGTCAGTGTTGTTCTCCAACCATCGAAGTTGGGATTCTCCGCGTGCTGGTATTTCACTCCTCTTAAGAACCAATAAAAGTAGGGTTCATGGTACATAAGACCTACGGGGAAACGAGACCTCCCAAAACTTCCGGTTGAATAACAAGACGAGATGGGCAGATGTGGCGTATCAAAATACGGATACCAAGAAGTATTTAAAGACTTTCCCGTCATTTGTGTAAGTGATGGATGGCTCGAGTAGTTGGCAATCGTATAAACCGAGCAACAATCATGAACGACCCTGGAGATAAATATTCCTCTCCCCTTATGGCGCAGTCGACACTCGGATAGTCCAAGACAATCGCCCGCCATATGCCATAGGTCTTTGTGCTCACATATATCGACCCGTGTTGTGGATATTGTTGGGTGTCAGCTTCATGAAGCGCATGATCTTTGACAGAACAAAACTTGTCGAAGCTGCTGGCTCCAGGCCTCTGACAATCCAGATTATGCAAAATCCCAATGTCAGCATTTGCCAAAGACTCAAGCTGACCATTGAACGTATTGAAGTTTTGAGTCTTTCGGGACGGCCATGGCGCCGTTCTTCCTGGAGTGGTAAAGTTCTTCTCAGCTACCCAATTCGTCTTAAATGAGGAAGCATCTTCGTTCAATTCTGGTCACGCTAAGCCTGAAAGTACACATTCATATAGCTAGTCCTCGGATTAATTTTGTGACAGTCATTAGAACTTACGATTTGCGTAGGCAAGAGGACTGATTCTGATCTGTCCTCACCTGAAAATCTACCCTTAACTGTGCTTTGCACTATTGTAGATATACACGACAGTGACATCTGGTGCGTCTCGTCGCCCCATCAAAGCCAGGGCTTTCAAAGGTACATTGAGTGCCGAGGCTAAGTCAGTGATTAGCAGTAAGACAGGACGGAAGGACGCATGCTGAGACATTGGGAGCAGCAATCCATCGCGACGTGGCTGCCAGTGAATTTGGCTCAGATAGCTCCCAAAATGTTCTGCCTACTTGTCATTGAGTCACAGCCGCAACCGAGATTGGTTTCCGGTTCCATACTTCCAAGACTTTATGACATCTAAAGCCGTTTTTGAATCTTCGAACGAGCGAGGTGGCAAGATACAGACACCCCTGCTACGCAGCTGAAACTGACGTCGTTCGAAAAGCAATCATCGGCTGCTGGCAAAATCAACTCAGTCACCAGGACAAGCTCAGTGCCATTGTTTGCTTCCACATACAAACAGCATCAGCTTCGAGCGCGCGCCCACAAACTGGGGTTTACTTATCAAGCCACCAAGCTCAGCCAAAAACAGCTGAGCTTTGACGGAATACCCATTCGAATACCTGGAGATCGGAAACCAGTGGTGACTGTGACTTCGAAGATGCACAGGGTATCACGGTATGCTGTAATGAAAAAGCCGCAAGAGGACGGAAAGGTGGCGAGAAAGCAAACTGGCTCACATCGAAGCCCATAATAAAGCCCATAATTGCTTCCGTCCGACAGAAGTCGTATTTGAGGGCGATGCAGTCACGTCCCAATAGCCAGTCTCGGTCATTGTGATGTTGTAGATCACATTCGAACTGGAAACCACTTCAAATCACTCAAGTCAAGAGAACATGGCTCCTGTGGTGCCGGACGAGGCCGCTTTCACCTACGACAAAAAGGCTAAAGAGAAGGTCCGGAAATGCGGGACAAGCGCGAAACGAAAGGCCTTACAGCTGGGCAAAGGCGCTCGGGTGTTTTCAGCCGTCATTCACTTCAATCCGACCTACGGACAACTGGATGGAGCTGTCTACATCCCCGAGGGCCAGAGTATGCCCGATATCAACCAGTTTGTAAGCCATCGCAGCAATTCATTGTTTCGTGGTGTGAACTGACGTGCATTGAAACCAGCTGGCGGAACTCGCCAGTGGCACGCACGAAATCGTGGGCCAACGCCGAGGCACACGCCGTCGACGGAAGACAACCGACGCCGAACCTAGGCAAACCTTGGTGGAGGCCGATGACACCAGAATGGTGGAGGTCGCAAGCAGCGTGAAGGAAGAGCCTGGTTTTGTTGTAACCGAAGTTGCAGGGACGAATGAAGTTACGAATGAAGATGCGGACGCTCCCCACGAAATTGAGGCTGATGAGCATTGCGTCGCCATCTTCGGCAATACGGCGTCAGACACCCAGCGAGACGAGGCTCCTTCGGGCGAAGACCCCATTAGCTTAGCAGACCATAGGCTACCTACAGAGACAGCACAGTTCGGCCAAGATGTCTGCGGCACGGAGGACTACGTCATGTGTGGTACTGATACTGCGAGTGCAATCAACCAGAGCGAGGAGGACTCATTCGTCGGTTTACTTGAGGTTGGCTTGCATGACCTGCTCGAAATGGAGGGTGACGGCAATTGTGCACCTGTTTTGGGCCCAGTTGATGAAAGCGGATTGGGAAAGCTGGAGGGAGGGTCCACCGACATCAACTCTGATCAGGAAAGATCGCAGATGGAAAAGACAGGAGGCGAGGGGTTGATGGAAGCGAGGGCGGAGACGAGCAAGGCAGCCCTAAAGCGAGGGAAGAAAACCCCGAGGACGCCGCCAACTTCTGCGCGCGTCTGCCATGCCACGAGGAGTACTCAGAGGATCCAGCGGTTCCTTTACCTAGTTTTCAAGCAGATTCGACTCGCCAGACAGCAAGAGGACTTTGAGACTGGGCATAGCGAGGCGTTCATCAGTGACCAGCCGGTACTCAACATGACTGGATGACGTCGCTGTGCGACGAGGCACGACAAAGAAGGCAAAATTACTGTGTTCATTTCCAATGCTTAAGTGTGTGTGCATGTGCCTCGGTCGTGGGGAGCATTGGTGAGGTCTTGTCACGGCAAAACTACTACCCATACCTAAGGGATGAACGTCAATTCAACCGCAACTAGACGCGAGTAGACGTAAGTAGAATTTCAGTGAGTAAGCAATATCTAAGCTCTTGTTGTACGCGGGTGTTGCTCGGCCCAGGTGTTTTTGGGTCTTTATCAGGGGTGGTAAGTGGTTTTCGTCCAGTGCAAACCCTCGCACACAATGAATTTTGCGCAGCCACTATAAAGTTGAGAACCGAAGAAATATCCTCAGTCGCGGTATTCTCTGCTTGGGATCACATAACTTGCAAATCCACATGGCTTACTTCTTACAGTGGCACGTCTCCTTAATAAGGCGCGGGCTGCTTCCTCTTCGAGGCAACTCGGTGTAAACATTATGAATTCCCAACAGTGTCACAGTATAGGTCGAAATTTCTATCGTGACGAAAATGCAATCCTGCCGTCAGGCATCGAAATTCAGGATGATCAAGATGTCGGTTTCCGCAAAATGAAACGCAATTTAAGACTGTGTCATTTATTCATTTATAGTACTTACAGACTTGAGTGCTGTTTACCTAGGCGTGATTTCTAGCATAAGCTAGATATTCCTGGGAGACCGCGTCTTCTTCAAAGCTTTCTCATAGATTGCAGGTCCAACATCGTTTCAATATAGCGGCTTAACAACAATGCAGCTGTCGTCCACATCATCGGCTGCATTTTCGTGGTCAGAAGTAGAGGGAGACTGCTGATCTGGAGACTCATCTGACTGTCCGGCCTGCTTAAAATTTGATGCCGGCTTCGCGTCTGCGTAAGGATAGCGATACTGTCTTGGCGTCTGATTTTGGGTTGAACGCGTGAGATCATATGGAGCAGGGTAATTATGACAGGAAGCCTGGGGACTGGCTTCGGGATTCGCTGCAGTCGCCAGATATGTGCCACTGTAAGTACTGATTGCTGTCGTTGAAGGTGTCTCAGCGTAAAAAGAACCCCTTAACAGAGTTGCGGCAACGTCCGTCTGTTGTTGAATTAAGGGGCCCTCCTCGACGAGACTCAGGGCTGGTTGCATTGCCTGCCAACCCCAACTTGTAATCTTCGGTGGGAATGCCAGTGACAGCACAGGAGCCAACATCGGGTCACATGGTAGAAAAATAACGATCGAATCACCATGAACAATACGATCGATGTGGATCGAGCAGGTTGTAGGCGATCGGCGGCCGGCTATGCTCGTCTGACTGGCCTTGCCAACTATCCGGCCGGAGGGTCCTATTCACACGACCACGTCGCCAGGAGCGTGAGCAAAATAAGCCCAGGCAGTGCATCCGTATCCGTCGGGGAGAGTCATCCAGGCCAGCTGGGCAAAGGGCTGCCAAGGAGACGTGGATCTCACTCGGCTGCATTTCGTTAGGGTACAGGTCGATGTCAATGGACCGAACGGGGGCTCCTCACAATTTCCAGTGTTTGCTGCTGATCTCCCAAAGGTGGTTGCAAATGGGATGCATAGAGCAGCGTACGACTTCTGCTCGAACACTCAACATGTTCTGCTGCATCAGATAGCCAGCAACTTGGCCTGTTCCGCCTATCGTGCCATTCTGCGTGACGTATAAAATCTGCTGGTTGACGCCCTCCGTCGTAATCAAGGTTCCGTCCGCGTGCCGCACTGCTACTCGAGCAGCTCTATAGAGAGGGATTGCAGGGAAGTCCATGTCTAGCTGTGTTGTAGATACGACTGTGGCGGGCTGAGAAAATGCAATGATTGAAGAGCGGTGATCGAAGCGTGAAGAGACTACTCATGAGTCGGAGGGCCTCTATACGGGTTATATAGCGATCTACGAGGTGGTCAAGGTAGACGCACCCTGGCAACGATCGTGCCTCAGCGGTATCTTTTAATGCGGAAGGACCGGTTATCGCGCATTTACGAGGTCATTCAGTTAGAGCGTAAGTTACGAAGATGATCTCAAAGACTGACACCTTCGTCTGAGGTGGCCACAAGGTAGAGTTGCAGGCATCATTCAAACCCTTTGAAGAACGGTTTTGATGCACAAGACGCTACAACGCATGCGGCAAAGGTTCTAATGGGAAGAGACTGTCTGGGCAGTTGTTCATCCTCGTTGGAGTGCCTAGTATTCACTCAGAAAGACCACTCGGAGATGAGGCATCCATCAATGTCAAGCCAGAGAGGGCAGAACTGCAGGTC
>QAPG01001219.1:0-10466 GCA_004366825.1 Colletotrichum spinosum
TATTTTAAATTAATATAACTAATATCTTATAATATATATATACTTATCTAGTTAATATATTATTAAAAACTCCTCTTATAGAATCCTATCTAATATTATAACTAATATATTTAATAATAAAAGTTTATATCTTATTTTTAAAGATATTATAATTCTTATTTATATATTTATTATTTAATTAATATATTCTACTAAATATTATTTTAATCTTCTTATAAGATTAATTAAAAATAATATAATATTTTAGAAATATCTAGTAGTTACCCCTAAGATATATATAAAGTCTTAGGGGTCTTTATATTCCTATCTATTATTCTTCTTAATTAGAATTATTTCTTATAATATGAATTTATAATATAAGTATAATTATTTAAGTATTTAAGGTTAACTATAAGCTTAATATTAATTAGCTCTTTATAATTAATATTAATAGTATTATTTAAATTAGAATTATCTCTACTTTTAAATTATTTAGTATTAAAGGTTATTATTTTATAATAAGTATAAACTTTCTAATCTTTAATAGTTATTTTATATATTTTAAGTTTTTTTTAATTTCTTATTTTAACTTTTAATAGCCTTTTTAATTATATTTAATACTTTCTTTTATTTATTATATTAATATGTTTTTATTAAATACTTCTACTAACTTCTTCTGAATAGTTTTCTTATTTATAAAGAAATATATCTTTCTATTAATAAAATAGTTTTTAAATAACTATAATACTCTTCTTTCTATTATACTAAAATATACTTCTTCTTAATCCTAAAAAGCTTTCTAATACATATTTTATAAGTTTTTAAAATAGAAATTTAATTCTTTTTATATTTATATATAATAGTAAATATATATATTATTAATATTTATATCTTTATTAAAAAGTATAATCTATTCTCCTTACTATTTAAATATAGCCTTCTAATATAGATTAATTAGTATTCTTATTTCTATTTATTAGAATATTCTATTATACTTATTATTAAGAGTTATTATATTATAATAATCCTATACTTTTTTAGTATTATTAATAAGATCTAAAGAAGAAGATATAGTTAAAAATAATAAGTTAGGAGAATATCTATAGTTAGTATAGTTTTATTATATTTTAATTATAAGTACTTCTCTAAAAGCCATAACTTTAGAAGTATATATACTTATTAGATGAATTATAACTATTAAATAGAAATCTCTTTCTAGTAAAATCCTATATATATCTTTTAATCTAAATTCTTAAAGATCCCTTAAAATAGAATTAGTCTAATTATTATATCTAATAGTATATATAGAAGATATAGTATAATTTAACTAATTAATAATAAAATTAAAATTAGTAGGATTATCAATTTAAACTATCTATTTTTAGTTATATAAATATACTACTAGTAGTAGATAGAAGCAATAGGAGATAAAAAAAAAGTACTATAAGTAAGTATTATATATACCTATTAATATATAGAATAGTAGCTTCTCTTAGTATCTTATTAAAAATAGATTTAAAAATAATAGAATTATTATACTTATTAGATAAATAGTAATACCTCTTAGCTTATTTCTTATACTACTATAATAGTTATCTTCTTCTTTATATCTTAAGTCCTATTATTAGTTAGTCTAAATATCTATTTAAAGTCCCTATATTATTAATAAGTAATTATTAGTTAATTTTCTATATTATTAATAAGTAAGTAAATACTTTAGGAATATTTAAATATTAAAATAGTAGATAATAGTTTATAATACTTTTAATTCTAATATCTTTATTATAATATTAGAAACTTACTAGTTTTTTAAATATCCTTATAGAATACTTACTATTAATATACATTATATACTAGCTATAATTACTTATAGAATATCTAAAAAGAAGTGTTAAGATATTTTTAGTTATTTTATATTACTAGTTTCCCTATATTAATATCTAAAATCTCTCTATTTAATAAAATAAAATTTCTTTTTAATTCCCCCTTTCTTCTTTTGTTATAAGATAGCTTGTTTACTAAAGTTTAAATCTTAAGGTTTTAATAGTTTTTAATTTTTAAGATATTATTATTTATTAAGAAGTTTTATTATAAGGTATATTATAATATTATAATTATTAAGTTAATTTCTTATTATCTCTCTACTTACTAAATATATATATAATATTTAGAAATAGTAGTAAGGAATAGTAGTATATTTACTATAGATCTTCTTTTCTTATTTATATTAATCTCTAATATATTTATTATTATACGTTTACTTTAATAAGTTAGTATTAATCTAAATTATTAGTTTATTATATAATAAATATAAATAATATTAAGTTAATAGGTTATTATAAATTCGCCTTTTTTCTATAATTCTACTATATAAACTTCTGGAAGTTATTCTAATATCTTAGTATAGTATATAGTTATAATAATTTCAAGTTACTTATTTTTACTATATAGACTTCTAAAAGTTTCTTTAAAAAATATTATAATCTTATCTTATTAGATTATTCTTTATTAATCTATAGTTAGATAGTAGTAAATAATACTAGTAGTAGTAAAATACTACTAATTAGTATTAGTTTATAACTAGTAAATATCATAATTAATTAATTATATAAATAGTATATAACTAGTTATAAAAATACTACTAATTAGTATTAGTTTATAACTAGTAAATATCATAATTAATTAATTATATAAATAGTATATAACTAGTTATCTCTATTTATAATAATTATATCTAAATTATAGCGTGTATATACACGCTATATAATATAAAGATAAGTCTATATAATAATCCCTTTACTCTAATTAGCTTAAATAAGTAGGTCGACTACTTAGTTACTTACTACTACAGTTTTAGCTACCTCAGTACTATATTTAACCTAACAATAAGGATTTCTATAATATTTCTATATGAATAAACTATATAAAAATCGCTTTATAAATATATAATTATTTTATTTTTTTACCCCTAGTAGTTATTAAGTAAATAAGGTAAAAGTATAGAGGTCTATTCTTTTATAAAGTATTAGAAGTAGTTTAAGCTATATATACTATAGCTATAGTATTTTATATATTATAGCTATAATAGCTAATATACTATAGTTATACTATAATACATACTACGCTTTAGCTTATATACTATAGTTATAATATATTATATACTATACTTATAATAGTTTATATACTATATTAAGAAATATATACTATAGTTATAATATGTTATATATTATAGCTATAGTAATCTATATACTATAGTTATAGCTAGAACTCTAATAGTATAACTAGAACTCTAAAATAAACCCTCTATATAATAACCTTAATATGTCTACAAATAATAATTAGAAATAGTTAATTATACCATCAATCGAATTACTATTTCTCCCTCTACTTAACTATTATTATTACAAATATTTTAAATAAGTCCTTATATTAAGAAAACTACTTTTATCATATCATGTTTCTCCTGATTTCACAGTTATCTATAGTAATAACTTAACTGTTGATTTATCTACCTATCTATCTATTCTAACCATTTTAAATATATTTAATATTTATTATATATATTTCACCTTTACAATTTCTTATAAGGTCGTTTTAAAGTATTATCATTATTTATTCAATAAAGAAGTTAATATAATTAATAGTAATTAAAATATTAGTCATACTTTTAACTATTATATATATAGTTAGCTAGAAACTAATTATAATCTATAGTATAATTATTCTACTTTTTTGAATTATTATTATTAATTTCTAAACATCTCTATAATTAACTTATATAATTTATTAATAGTTAGCTTTATCTTATTAATAGTATTATAGAAGATATTAATCATATTATATATTTAGTATATAGGTATATATACTTCTTTATTAACTTCTTTTTATAAGTTTTAAGAATTTAAATAGATATATTTAAATAAATTAATCTTAAGGTATATTATATATTCAGCCCCCTACTTAATAAGTAGCCTTACACAACGCCTAGTATTAGATCTCTATAATAAAAAGAAACCTAGTAATATACTATAGCCTATATATATAGGTAAATATAATAAAGAAGACTTAGTAGTATAGCGTTTAGTTTAGACTTAGTCCTAACTTAGAAATAAGTAATATAAGGTAATAGAATGACAACTAAGTATGCGAACTTACTAGTATAGGCTGCGTAATAGTCTTTATAGTAATAGCTTTAAATTATTAAACTTACTATAATAGTACTTATAATATTAACTTATACCAGCTAGCTACGAATAATACTATGAGTATATTCCAATAATACTAGCCTTATAGATAAAAGAAAGCGATAGATTATAGACTAGCCCTCTTTTTATCTTTTAATATATTTAACTTAATAGCTATTTATAATAATACTACTACTAACGATAATAATAATAACAATAAGAACGCTATTACTATACTTAACCCTTATAACCTTAATATAAATATAAATCTTATTCAAGTTGTTAATAATTATAAAGATTATAACTATTTTTATAAGGGTTTAAATAAGTTAGTATCGCATAAGGGCGACTTTACTACCCTCTTTAGCCTTCTTAAAATAGCTATAGCTAAATTCAGCCTTAAAATATTACAAGTAGATAAAGCTATAAGTATAGCTAAAACGTATAAAATTGAAAGAATAGAAAAGAATCTAGTATTTAAAAGTAGGGTATTTAGTAATAATTCTAAATACTTTAAATAAATATTAGAAGTAGCTTATTAGGTATCCGAAAAAGTATATATATCGAAATCTATAACTAGTAGTTATTAGCTAATAGTCGGGAAGGCTTAAGATAGTATTATTAGGTAAGATGACTTAAGATTAGAAATATCGTACTGTTGTATACTATTAATATAATATTATTGCGATTCGAAGACTTAAAGTAACTGTGGCTGTAGCGGTTAGTATAGAGTGGGTTAAAGTATAGGTTTTAGTCGGGTACTAAATATTTTCTATATAAAGCAAAAAGCTTATAAATTAATCTAAATTATTATTATTTTAAATATTTTAACCATATAATTATAGCTCTAATCTTTAATACATATTTTGAAATCTATATCTTTCTATTTTCTATAGTAGTTATAATATATTATAAGTATTTTAAGCTTATTCCTAATTATAATAATTATTTAAATAATTAAGAAGTTATTTTAAATTAATATAACTAATATTGTATAATATTTATATACTTACCTAGTTAATATATTATTGAATATTCTTCTTATAGAATTTCATTTAATATTATAATTAATATATTTAGTAATAGATTTCTTTCTAAAGATATTGTAGTTCTTACTTATATATTAATTAGTTAATTAATATTCTTTACTAAATATCTTATTTGACGTAGTAGTTTAATATCTAGCTAGCTTTTACCATTTTATGGCATAAATAGTAGGTTCGAATCCTACGGCGGGTAACTATAACTAGTATTCCTACTAGTTATATAAACTAAGTATAGTAACTACTACTAACTATTAGCTCTTATTAGTAGCTATTAATAGCTAGTAACTGTTAATAGCTAGCGATAAGTACTGCTAGTTAGCTAGTATCTAGTATTATATAACTATAGTTTTTTAAAACGTAATTGTAGTAAATATAAATATATATATACTTTATATTTATTAGCTATTATATAAACTAATTATATTTACTACTTAAGGTTTCTTCTATTTAAATAGTTCCTTAGTATTAATAATATCTATAAAGTTTATAAGATAAGAGCTAACTACTAGGTGTAGCTTCCTGTAAAGGGTCTTGAGAGGTATGTGACTTTAAATAGATTAAAGACTTTTAATATAATTAATATTTTACTAAATAATATTTTAACTTTTTCATAAGATTAATTAAGAATAATATATTATTTTAGAGATATTTATTAGTTTCTCTTAAAGTATATATAGAGTCTTAGGAGTTATTATAACTCTTCTTATAACTATTTTCGTTAATTAGAATTACTTCTTATAATAGGACTTTATATTTAGTTACTTTTGCTCTATACTTAGAATAGTATCTAAGCTCTTTACCCTATATATAGATTTAATTATAGATTTTACCTAATAATAGTATTTATACTAATACTAACTTATAACTAGTTAAAATAATAATAAAATTACTTATTATTATAGATAATTATACTCCTAGTTTTAATATTTAATCTTATAGTAGTAGAAGACCATATAGTAATAATCTATATAAAAAGAATTTTATTAAAGCTAAAGCTTAATATATATAGCTAAAAGTAACTACTAAGGTTATAAAATTAAAAATCTTTTTAAACTTCTTAAAGATAGAATAACATAAAGCGCTAAGAGCTAGGCGTTTGGTAACTTATCATTCTTCTATATCTTTTAGGCGTGAGGTTATTATGGAAGGAGTTGCTAGTTATTTATTATCTATAGAAAGGTTGACGCAGGGCAGGTATACTAACTACTATAACTATAAGGAGTTTAGCTTTAGATTAATTTAAACTATTTATAATAGTTAGTAGGAGGAGTAAGAAGACTAAAGTTATATTTTAGGGGGTAATATATCTACTAATAGTTGTAGTAGAAAGCGAGCTATTAGCTCTTCTTAGGATTCTATATAAATATAATTATTTAGATATTTAATTTAACTAGTTATAGGTTTAGTATTGATATACTCTTAGTAGTTAATATTAATAGTGTTATGTATATTAGAGTTATTTCTATTTTTAAGTTTTCTAGTATAGAAGATTATTTTCTCTTAATAGATATAAACTTTCCAATTTTTAAAAGTTATTTAATATACTTTAAAAAAGAATTATTTGTTATTTTAAGTAGTAGTAGCTTTTCTAATTAGCTTTAATATTCTTTTCTATCTATTAAGTTAATATATCTTTATTAAGTATTTATACTAGTTTCTCTTTTATAGTTTGTTTACTTGGAAGGAAGTATATTTTTCTATTAATAAGGTAACTCTTAAGTAATTATAATACTTTTCTTTTTATTATATTGAACTAGATTTCTTCTTAGTTTTAGAAGGTTTTGTAATAAGTATTTTATAGATTTTTAAAATAGAAGTTTTATTTTTTTATACTTATATGTAGTAGTAGATATATATATTATTCATACTTATATTTCTATTAAAAAGTATAACTTATTCTCCCTATTAATTAAATATAACCTTCTAATATATACTAATCAAAATCTTTATTTTAACTTATTAAAATACTTTCTTATACTTATTAATATAAACTATTATATTCTAGTTATTTTATATTTCTCTACAATTATTAATAAGGTTTAAAGAGGAAGATATAATCTAAAGTAATAAGTTAAGAAAGTATTTAAAGTTAGTATAATTTTACTATATTTTAATGATAAGTATTTTTCTAAAAAGTATAACTTTCAAAATATATATAGTAATTCTATAAATTACTATTATTAAATAGAAGTTTCTTTTTAGTAGAATTCTATATATATTTTCTAATTAAAATCTTTAAAAATGTCTTAAAGTAAGTTTTATCTAATTATTATACTTAATAATATACTTAATAATATATATAGGATAGTATAATTAGTTAGAATTAAGAATAATATTAAAGTTAGTATAATTATTAAGTTAATCCTTTTAATTATAGTTATATATTATAGCTATATACGTATACTACTAATAATAGATAGAAGTATTAGAAGATAAAAGAATAAATATTATAAATTATTATTATATATATCTGTTAGTTTATAATTAGTAAATATTATAATTATTCGATTATATAAATAGTATATAACTAGTTGTCTCTGTTTATAATATCTATATCTAAATTATAATATATATATATATATACTTTATATTATAAAGATAAATCTATATAATAATCTTTTTATTCTTATTAGTCTAAATAAATAGGTTAACTACTTAGTTACTTATTACTATAGCTTTAGCTACTTTAGTACTATATTTAACCAAATATTAGTAATATTCTCTTTTATAGCTAAAATGCGTAGNTTTATTCTTATTAGTCTAAATAAATAGGTTAACTACTTAGTTACTTATTACTATAGCTTTAGCTACTTTAGTACTATATTTAACCAAATATTAGTAATATTCTCTTTTATAGCTAAAATGCGTAGAATATTAAAACTAGTATAAAATATAAAAGTAGTATAAAATGTAAACATAGTATAAAATGCAAAATTAGCATAAAATTACCTCTAGTTATATAAGTCCTTTTAATTACACTAAAACCTATACAAATACTATAAATAGTATTTCTCTATAAAAATATATTTTTTATTTAATATTATGTTAAGTATGTTAAGTTCTTATTATAATATACTTTTTATATCTTTATTTCTTCTTCTTATTACTATTAGTAGTTCGTATGATTTATCTTTCTATCCATATTATTATCTTATTTATTATTATAAATCTTTTAAAAGCTTAGTTATTACATCTCTTAATTATACTATTTATAAAGTTATTTTTAGTATCAGTCTAATAGATTTTAAAGATTTCTTTTTATTTATATAATTATTAGAATATTATAATATTAATTATAAGGTATTTCTCTTTAGTAGTATCTAATTTAATAAGGTATTTATAGAAGGAGTAGGAGTTAGTATAAACTACTATTAATATTACTAATATTTCTAAATATTTAGTTACTTATCTAAAAATAGTAGAGATTATATATTTTATATTAATTCTTATAGTTATACTATAGACTTTAGAAGTTAGTATATTTTATATAATTCTTTTTAATTTAGTAAAAGAAAAGTAGATAATATTACTTTTAAGCTTAAAGGTATTGTTATCCTTATTATTTCTTTCTATCCTTAAGATAATAATAAAGTTTAACTAAGATATCATATTTTTATTATTAGTAAAAGATCTATTAATAAAAATATAGAGCTTTATCTTCTTAATATTAATAAGGATAAATATTAAGCCTTACTTTAAATTATTTATCTATTATATAAAGTACGTATTAAGTTTCTTAATATCTTCTTCTTTTAGGTTTTAATATTAAGTTATAATAAAAAGGTTAAAGTATATTTCTAGTTAGTATATAGAAATTATATATATCTTTTATACTTACTATTTAATATATATTAATTTTACTTTACTAAAGGTATAGTTGATAAATCTAATCTTCTTATCCTAGCTTTTTTAAATAAGAGTTATATTACTATTATTTTTAAGGGTTATTATATTTCTATTAAAAGTAAGGGGTTTATTAATTATAAGTATTAACTTCAGCTTTACTATAAATCTTACTTATTAGAGCTCTTCTTCTTCTTTATTATTAAACTTAGGTAAGTAGAAGTTGAGAGTATTATCTATTTAGATACTTATAATACTAAAGTATAAGTTATTTATCTTAGAGATTATAAGGTATAAATTACATAATAAAGTCTCTATCCCTAGCTTCTTCTTATAATAATTAGAATATATTATATATTAATATATATCTAACTCTATAAAGTTATATAATAATTAGATAATAATAATAATAGTACCTTCTAGATATACCTACTATAAACTAATAAGTTGTTTTATTAAGATAAAGTAGTTTAGTAATATCTCTATTTATATATATATTTGAATAATATTTTAGAAGTAGACTTCTATAAGAGTATTAAATCATAATATTACTAATAGTACTAGTATAAGGTAATAGTTAACTTATTATATTATTAGTAATTATATAAAAAATATTAGTTTTCTCCTAATTATTAAATCTCTTAATAACTAGCTATAATTCTTTATATAGTATATTATTAGTATTTTAAACCTTATCAATAAACCTAAAACTAAAGATCTTTATCTATTTATACTTTTAAATATTAAAATACTTAAAATACAATATTCTTTTTACTAATAAGATTTCTTACTTTTTAATATATAACTCTTTAAAAAGTTTACTTAATATTATAATAAAACTATATTAGTAGAAATTAATAGTCTTAACTAATACCTCTATTTCTTTTATTATAAAATAGATAGTATAATATATGGTCTTAGAGAGGTTTATTTCTATAATAAAAGTATTATTCTTATAAAGTTATCTTTATTACTTTAACTTCTCTTTAAATATCACTATTATAATTATCTCTTTAAATAGAATCTCTCCTCTAGTTTTATCTTTATAAGAATTCTTATTATTATTCTCCTTTTTTAAAGCTAGTAATATAGTTTAATTATTATTATTTAGAAGGTATTAGATTTACTTTCTATCTCTATAATATATATTTTACTATTAATTAAAATAAGCCTAAAAGGTTTGGTCTAGCTTTAATATTCTTAGTAGATATATATATCTAATTATAGTAAGAGTTAGTAGATAGATATTGTTGAACTAGTAATATCGTTTAATTATTATTATTTAGAAAGTATTAGGCCTCCTTTCTATCTCTATAATATATATTTTACTATTAATTAAAATAAGCCTAAAAGGTCTAGTCTGACCTTAATATTCTTAATAGATATATATATCTAATTATAATAAGAATTAGTA
>QAPG01001220.1:0-10349 GCA_004366825.1 Colletotrichum spinosum
ACTTTATATCTATATATATATTTAGATGCTATTATTTAAATATTATTTTTAAGATATCTTACTTAATTTAAATACTACTAACTTCTAAACTATTAGATACTCTTAGTTTACTATATTAAAATAAATAGTTAACTCTTTTATTACCTTTATATTTCTATAAAACAAACTAGTAATGATATATTTTAATAAAACTTCCCTATTTATAATATTTATAATAATTAATATTCTAATATTTCTTAGTATTATTATATCTTATATAACACTATATAATATCTTTTTTCTATTCTAATTTATAAATATAAATTATTTTACTACTATATTTAATAATATTTATAACTAGTTCTATCAAAAGAAAAAGATTATACTAGTCATTTAAAAACAAGGGTATCTATAAATATTCTTTAATAAAAAGAAGACTATTACTTCTATATATTTGATAGAAATAGAGATATAGAAATTCTATTATTACTTTAAATATTCTATTACTATATACTTCTATAATATCTTTAATAAAATAAGATATCTAATTAAATATTACATCTTTAAAATACTTAACTAGTACTACTATTAATACTAAATATATAGTATAGCTCTATCCTACTTTTGCTTCACTATTTATAGTAATATTAATTTTAACTTTAAGATTATTATTAATACTATCTATATTAATAATTACTTTATATTCTATATTATTAACATTATAATAATATTTAATACTACTTGGTTCCTACTAAATATCTTAGCGAAAATTATATAGAAAGCTTTTAAAATATATTAGATTAATATATATTAAAGCTCCCCCAATTTTATTATTATTAATATCAGTATAATATTTAGATCTAAAAACTTTAGATTAGAAGTAAAAACAATAAGTCTAATAGTTTATATTATTCTAATTAAAATATATAATAATATTAGTAAGGTTAAACACCACTATATACTTCTATACTATATATATAAGATTTAATATAATTAAATACCTATTACTATTTAGGAAATAAACTTTTAAGTAATATATAAAGTAATTAATAATACTACTAAGCTGAATAGCCTTATACCTACTCTACTTATTTTTAGAATATATTTATATTTTATAGAGGATTTAGCTCCCTCCCTAGATATTATTATCTAAATATATACTATATATAAAATAATAAAAGAGATCTACTATAAATATACTAAATATATTATTAATACTACCTACCCGGGAGGGGGGGAGGTTTGAATAGGAGCTAGTTAGACTTCCTAGTGTAAATATAATTATCCATTTGAATATTATATAAATAGCTTGTTCTTTATATATATGAAGTAAAATCATAACTCTATACTAATATATAATTACTATAGATATAATATTTCTTATAAATAATAGTTTAATAGGATGGGTATAAAGCTTTAAATAGGGAGCTATTAGTTATATTAAAAGATTGTATAATTAATATGTTATAGATTTTAATATGACTAAGTTAATTAATAAATAATTTTAATTTAAATTTACGTCTAGTGAAACCAATATACTATTTTTAATATATTTATTTATTATTAGTTATAAGAATCTTATAATATTCTTAGTATTTATATTAGTTTTATATTATTTAAATAGAGATAAATTAGTAAAGCTTTTGCTATATAAGGCTTCTAATAATACTAATAGAGTAAGGTTTTGTTTCTTATAATTAAAGTTTGGCTGATCTTTTTACTAATAGCTACTACTACTGTTACTTAAGATATATTATATTACTATATATCTACTATTTGTTATATTATATTATTTATATATAAATACTATTTATATTAATAACTGTTTAATGAATAATATTAATAAGTAGATTATAGTAATCTAAAGAAATAATTTCTAATAGATGAGTTGAGTTTTATTTATAATATTTTTTTTGTTTTTTAATTATTGTAAGGAATAAATTATAAAATTATAATAATGATGAGATAAGTTTTAATTTAAATAATGATTACTATAAAATGATGAAAATATCTTATTTATTTATAATGTTTTTAGAAGTAGATGTAGCTATAGAGATACTAGTTAGAAGATTCTTCTATTTCTACTATTTATAAAATATTCCTTAATATTATTACTAGTAGAAATAAATTTGATATGAAATTAGTGAAATCTGTTATAGTATTAATATATTTATAAATATATAGAATTTCTATATAAAATTAATATTTAATTTTAAGTATTATATTTAAACTAGAAATAAAAGCTTTTATTGAATTAATAATTAAATGTTATATTTTACATCTAGTTCTAAAGCTATATTTATATAAATATTAGGTTTATATTTATGTTTCTTGAAATAGAGTTCAGGTTATTTATTCTGATATATCTTTATTAATCTAATTAGATCTACTTTACTATTTATCTTATAGAATATCTAGAAGTTTTAAGTATTTAGTATTTTTATACTTCTTAGTAAAATAGGCTGCATTATATAGATATATCAGTATTATTTAAATAGATATTATATTGCCTAATATTAAATAAGAATAAATAGTATATATAAGTAAATTCTATTAATATTCTATTGTATTTATATAATAATAAGTAAATGTATTCTTCTATCTAAGAGTATATTATAAAACTATATATGTAAACTGAGAAGTTCTTCTATTTTATTGATAATTATATATATTTTAATACAAAATAAATTTTATATAATTAGAATGTAAATTGAAATAGTAAGATTCTTTATAGAAATTCAGTATTTAAAATTGATTATAGACTTTACTCTTATATTATAAGCTAGTATTCTCCTATCTAAAGAATAAAGTATTAATAGTTTAATCTATTATAATAAAAGATAAATATAATATCTTATTTTAAAATAGCTTTTACTAAATAAATAATTAAAAGTTAAAATTAGGAAGATTAAAAAGAGGTAATATAGCTACTAACTTATAGTTCATAGAATAGGCTAATAAATTATCTAAATTAGTAGAAGTATTGTTAAGAATATTATTATTTATATTATTTTTAGAAGTTTTAGAAACTATAACATCTTAAGGAATCTGATTATTTATATTATTCTTAAGCTCACCCTATTTAGAATTAGTTAACTTAACTAAAGTATTATTATTAATTAAATCTATTAAACTTTAATAAGTAAACTTATATATATAATTCTATTTTAATTTTTTATTAAGGGTATTTATAGTTACTTATCTTTATTATTAGTAGAATTATATTATCTATTAGGTTTTATATAGGTAGTTTTTTTAGATTTGAATTTCTAAGTTTTATTATCTTTATATTTTTATTCTATATTTATCTTTTTAGTAGATAGTTTTTTAATAGTAGAAGGTTTAGCCTTAGAGGAAGACTTTCCTATAACTTTACTAATAGCTGTATTTTTGGATTGAATAAGAAGTTTAGGTTAAATAGTAGTTAAATTTCCTATAATAACCTTATAATAAACACTCTGGGATTTATCTTTATTAATTATACCCTACTTATAACTACTATAATTTCTAGCCTAATAATAAATCTTCTTATAAAGCTTAACTTCTAGTACTTACTTTAAAATATTAATATTAGGGCTAAGTGAGGTTATTATTCTAAGTTGGTATGTTATATTTCTCTATTTATTTATTCTAGTTATCTATTTAGGGATAATTCTAAAGATAAGATTGCTTTTTGTATTATAAATTTATTAATTATTTTTTCTTATAATAGTTTTATATTACTAGTTGTAAAGAGTTTTTTTGTTTTTGGTAGGAAGTTGATCTTTGTTTTTATAGAGGAGAATAGTAGAGATATATATATCTTTATAAATAGTTAAAATATGTTTAGGATTTAGATTATTAAAGAACTTATAATAAATAGAGTTTTTAGAAGTATAATATTTAGAAGGTATTTTATCTATAAAGAATTATTAGTATTAGTATGAGATTTTTAATATAAGTAAGGTTATAATAATTTATTTAAGCTAATAAAAAGATGTTTCTAGTGAAAAATAAGTTTTATTTAAAAGATTTAAAGTAAAGATAAGAAGATATAAGGTAATCTAGTTATAAAAAGAATATATTATAAGAAGTAAGTTGATAAGGTGTTGTAATATAAGAAATAGTAAGTATATAGAGAAAAGGGAAGGTATCTTAAGACTTAAGAGGAAAATAAGTTAATTATATTAATATTTGTTTATTTAGAGATATTATTATTTATATAAGAATGGATATATAAATGAGGAGAGTTAAGATAGAAGATATATATTTAATTAAAAATAGTATCTATATAATAGCTAGAGTTTAGAAAAGGTATAACTAATAAGATTTTATATAAATCTGATATCTATTTGATATAAATTAGAAGAATAAGAATAAAAATTAAAAAAAGGGAGTAATAAGTTAATAGTAAAATAGATTATTTTTAAAATTATATATTACTTTCTGATTTTAATTTCTATTCTTATTCTTCTAGCTTATATAAATACAAATATAAATTTATATTAATAGTAGAATTAGTAGTTCAATAATTAATCTAATATTATTAGTTTGATTTATTAACTATTATAATAATATAGCTTACTGGTGAAAACTAAATAAGGTTTATTAAATAATAGATAAATATCTACTTTTTTAATTTTATTTCTACTTACTAATAATATATTTTATTCTTATATTTTAATAAATAATATACATTTTATATAATTCTAATTATATTTATTTCTTATTCTATCTAGTTTAATTTTACTACTACATTATAGAAAATATAGTTTGATTCCTAAGTATTAAATAATTAATATTGATTGTATGCTTTTTACTACTAATAATGAGATATTATTAGGTCTGGGTTAGAGCTTATAGTTTGTTGATATTTCTTATAATAGGATTTTATATATTTAGATAGTTAAAAAAGTTAGTAGTAGGTTTAAAAGAATTATTATTATTATTAATGTGGATAAAGGTTTTAGGCTTTTTATAAGTAGATCTAGACTTAAGATATAGTCTTTCTACTATTTCCTTAATTTTCTCTATTTATATTAAGTAAAATTTCTTAGTATAGTAAAACTAGTCCTATTGATTATAAACTTAATCTTTATTAAATTACTTACTAAGATATAAGTTCTGGTTTTTATCTAACTTTTATTTCCATATTAAATTTCTTTTCTATATAATATATATTTCAATATAGATAGCTAAGAAGTATTAGATTTTATTTATATTATAATATAAAATTTAAAATATATTATAATATAATCAATAGATAATTAGAGAAGACTTTTCTATATTAATCTATTTATAAAGCTAATAGAATAGGATTTTAAACTTCTTATTTTTATATATTGTAATAAGATATTAGTAAATCTGTATAATTATAGTAAATTGAATAAATCTTTTATTAATCCTCTTTATCTTTGTAATATAATTCTATTATTAATTAGTATATTTTAATATAAAGTAGTACTTAAGAATATATATAGAAGTTCTAAAGCATTTTATCTTTCTAAGTATTATAATTATTTTTAATTTTTTATTTAGTAAGATTATAAATCTATATAGTATCTAGTAAGTTGAATTTATTAAAATAGAATTTTATTAATAAATTAAAGGAATATTTCTTAAGTAAAATAAGATATACTTTTTGAAATATAAAGATTAAAATGTTAAAATAAAGCTTTAGATTGTTAATTTATTCTTTATTAATTTTACTAATATATTTTTGCTTTATAAATATCTTATAAGATAAGTTATTTATAAATATAGGTTGAATAGAAATTAGTAATATAACCTCACTTTTTAGAAAAGAAAAGAAGATAACATAAAAATAAAATACTTATAATATTTATTTATAAAACTATATTTATATTATTATAATTAGCTTTATTAAATCTAGAGAAAGTTAGTATAGTTAACTTTTCTTTATTTAGCAGCTTATTAATATCATCTTTATCTAGTATAACTATAAGCTTATGTAATTTATATAAGTTTAAAAGGTAAAGGAATCTTCTTAGTAAAAAGAATAGAAACAATTATTAAGAAAAAGATGAAGTAAGAGGATATATATTAAATTAGTAGGAAGGGTTATTATGGAAAAATTATAAATAATATTATAGATTAGATATTAATATGAAAATACTATTAACTAATATTTTAATAAGAACAAATAGGAAAAGGAAAACTATAATAATAATTATAATAGAAATTATACTAATTATAATTATTAAAAGCTATTTTTAAATTATTAAGTAAGTACTAGTAATATTAAACTAAATAATTTTTAATTTAAATAATTAATAATAACTTCTCTTTTTTAATTTTAATTAACTTAAATCTAATTTTATAATAAGCTTAAAATACTTCCTAAACTTATTATAAACTCTATATTTCTTAATATAATTATCTATTAATTAACTATAATTATACTAAACTATATAAAACATCTATTTTATTATAGTAGAAATAGATAATATCTTATACTAATCTATTTTTAATTATACCTTCTATTTAATTTATAAGACCTCCCTTTATACTATAATTTACCTAAATAAATATTATTATAATAAATATAGTTAAATAGAGAATTAAGAGAATAATTAAAATTATTAATATAAATTATTTCTTATTAGTGAAATATTAATAAGTTTAGAATAATAAAACTTAATTATAATTAAAATAAAGATATATTTTAAATATAATTTAATAACAATTTAAAAAGAAAGCTACTAGATTTTAGTAAAGATTTAAAAAAGCTTAAGAATATATTAATTACTATTTATAATATTCTTAATATAATTAATAAGTAATTAATAATTATAAATAAAGAAATTTTATTAAAATAAAAAAATAATAAAATTATAAGAGTATAGCTAAAAGCCTTAATTAGGAAAGGTTTAGATATATAGGGTAGGGTCTGTATTACTATATAGACTATTACTTAAAGGATTTAAATTGTAATCTTTTAGCTAAAAACTCTTTCTAATATTTTAGTAGCTATAGCTAGCCAATTATTAGGCGTATTATGTAGTCCTATTAATATATTTTTATAACTATTCCTGCCTCTAAAAATCTTAATCCTTAAGGTTATAATTATATATTCCTTAATATTTATTATGAGTTTATATATTATTGCTAACTATTTATTATAAAATATGTATTTAATATTAGTAATTATTCTATATTAGTACTATTATTTATTAAAGTAATGTCTATAGTTTAAATAATAAAACTGATTTTTATTATTACTATTATTAGTTTCTTGGTTATTCTTTCTGTTGTTTATAAATATATTTATTATTATCTTAGTAATATATTAATACTTTTAATCTTTATAGTATTATTCTAGTAGGAATAGTTCTTTGAGCTTTATTATAGTTTTCTATATTATTTCGCTATATATTTAGTAAGTATTATCTATTTTTTTTATATATATCTTGTTATTTTTTGATTTTTTATTTATATTATCTTTATCCTTCTAATATCTTTCTATGTTATTTCGCTAGTTATTCTTAGCTTGTTATTTCTTCTCTTTTTTTTTTCTTTTTTTTATTATCTTTATACTATACGTTTTCTAATAATATTTTATATTATGGTTATTACTACTGTCTTTTAGGTGTTTATCTATAATAGTAAAGAAGCTATTAATAAAGGTTTTTTATGCCTAGAACTTAGTAACTATTTATTTTACTTTAGCTACTTATCCTTACTTTATTTTAATATTAAATAGTTATTCTGTATTATTAGTAATTATATATTGAAGTATTTGTTTTGTGAGAAGAATAAATAGAAATGTTGTAGTATAAGTTGTTCTTTTGCTATATATTTGCTATATTTATTAACTTTTGCTATTTAGGTTTTATTTAAGTTATATAGTGTTATTTAGGCGACTTAGAACTAAATTATTATTTATTACTAAATATATAAGCGAAATATTTTAATTTCTAAATATAAAGGTAAGTTATTATATATTCTTACTAAAGTTTTAGTAAAGTAGTAGTATATAAGTAATATTATTTATAACCCTCTTATTAGTATATAGAAGAAGAAGTTTAATTTAAAATATTTTTTCTTCTAAGAAATATTAGTTATTTATAAGTATTTAAATATTATATATCTTATTACTATAAGTTTGCTAAATACTTATTTTATTATTACTACTAATTAATAGAATAGCTTGATATTCTGGGATCTATAGATAAGGCGTTTTGCTAACTATCCGCTATGTAGCCTATTTATTTTTATAATAATAGCCTTACTATCGTTTTAGAATAATAATTTATTTACTTCTTTAATAATCCTTATTATACTTTAATATTTAAAGGTATTAAGATTCTTATTATTATAAAAGTATTCTATTTTAATAATAAGTTTTACTATCACCTTACTAACTACTCTAAGTATAATATATTTAAATATCTTATTATTATTATTAGTAGTTATTTTATTCCTTATAAGTCTAATATTACTATACTTTATAATATATATATCTTTAGTTTATTATTATTTATTAAAAATAAAAGTAAGGGTAGTAATAATAATTAAGATAATAATAATAATAAGAATAGAAGATTTAAATAATATATATATCTTTAGTTTATTATTATTTATTAAAAATAAAAGTAAGGGTAGTAA
Organism: Colletotrichum spinosum; assembly: GCA_004366825.1. Lineage (NCBI taxonomy): Eukaryota > Fungi > Ascomycota > Sordariomycetes > Glomerellales > Glomerellaceae > Colletotrichum > Colletotrichum spinosum. The sequence continues at coordinate 8,587 of QAPG01001220.1, forward strand.
TAATAATTAAGATAATAATAATAATAAGAATAGAAGATTTAAGGTTATAAAAACTCCTTTATAGCTTTCTTATTATCTTAATAGTAATATTAATTTAATTATACTTACTACTAATAATTATATTTTTTCTATTAATATTTATTTAATAAGTTTTTAGTATTACCTTACTCCTAATAATAATATTATACCTAACATTAAAAGAAAGCTTATAGATAATAGTACTTTAGTAGAGGGACCTCTTACTAAGAAGTATAAAATTTATTCAGATATTATTATATCCCCCCTTATAACTTCTATATCTACTAGTTATTAGTTTGTTATTAAAAAGTTTACTACTTCTAAAACTACTATTTTTAAAAAAGTTATAATTATAAAAAAACTCTTACTACTAAGAAACCTACTGCGTCTTTAGTACTTATTATACTTATAATACTTATTACTCTTATAATACTTATTATTCCTACTATCCTTATAAAGAGAAGTTAGAGATATTTTTATAAGAATATACTTAAGCTTTAGGTATAAAGATTGTTTTACTTTATATATACTAGTTAAGTTATTATTAAAATATATTAATTTTTTTAATTTAGAAATATATCTTTTAGAATAATATTTAAATTATAATTATCTAGTTTAAAGATATATTTTTTAGAATAATATTTTAGGTTATTTAAATAGTTAATAGAATTATTCCTCCCTTCTTTTTTAGAATATTATTACTAAGTATTTAGTATAGATATTATACNTTCTTTTTTAGAATATTATTACTAAGTATTTAGTATAGATATTATACCAATTATCCTACTTCTTATAATATTAAATTAGCTATTTTTTAAATTTCTAAATAACTTCCTATATATTAATTAGGTTAGTTATAGTTTTCTATATATTATATTTAATAAGCTATTTAACTTATTTTATAAGGAAATATTTATTATTTCTATTTTTTTACTTTTTTATAATTTGTTCTACTTCTTATTCTATAGAGTTATCTTTTAGTTTAGGGAGAATAATTTAATTATTAGTATTTTTTTACTACTTTATTTATAATTTAAGTAAAGAGATAGAAAAGATATTATATATCTAGTAATACTATTCTAATAGATATATCCTATATACTTATTCTCTTATTCTTTCTACTATTAAGACTTTAATATATCTTAATACTAACTTTTTATACTTAAACCTAAAGTTTTTTATTAATAGTTTAATAATTACTCCCTAATTATATATATATAGTTAATATTATAAGTTATATATTTTTACCTAGCTTTTAACTACTATTTACTAATATTCTACTATTTAGTAATATATTTAGTTAATATAAATAACCTACTTAATAATACTTTATACTATTAGGTTTTTTTTTACTATATATTTAACTATCTTTAGGTAGAACTTATATAGTTTTTCTATTAGTAAGTACTTAGTAGTACTATATTTATTATTATTATATATAAATATAGCTTTTCTTAACTATACTATTTAAACTATAAGTAAACTACTAATAAATATTTTAAAATAATACTTTAGTATTTAATATATTTATTTTATTTAACTATCTATTTATAAGTAATATACTATTAATAATTATTACTTAATTAGTTATTCTATAGTAAATTCTTCTTAAAATTAACTTATAAAACGTTTATCCTTATTACTAATAATACTTTCTAAAGTATTAAATTAATATTCTACTTTTCTATAAAATATTACTACTAAGTCTATAGCTATTATCTTTTTTATTATTAGAATAAATATTA
>QAPG01001221.1:0-10366 GCA_004366825.1 Colletotrichum spinosum
ATAAAGCTAACATCTTATGAGTAGTATTTAATCTCTATATAAGAAACTTAATTATATTATAATAAGAGTTTTTTAGTTTTTAGAAAGGTTTTAAAATATTTAATATATTATATATATTTTCTAAAATACTTAAAGAGTTTTTTGATATATACTACTTATAAGAACTATAGCTATTATACTACTTAATTTTAAATAACTTTAATACTAAGAAATTACTATAGGTTTTTACTATTCTTAAAATAATATTTCTTCTAAAGGTTTATTCATAATATAAATATTTTAGATATATTGTTTAAGGGGAATAAGAATATATAGTTATTAATATAAAAGAAGAAGATAATATACCTTTTAAGCTAGTAATATAGCTTTTTTATAATAGGTTTCAAGCTGAGGTACTCAAGGCTTACTTCTAAGTAGTATTATTAGAGGAAAAAGGATTTTTAGAAATTATAAAGAGTTTTGTTGAAGTAGTAGATCCTACTTAGTATTTAATAATTTAGGGGTATTTCAATTTAAATAACCTTATTAAGTACTATATATATAAAAGTATTAACTATATTATATTAAAATAGCTTGAAATTAAAGTAGTTAGTAATTACTATAAGAATTCGAAATAACATACCTACTAAAGTAGCTATATAAATCTTATAGTTATCTTATAACTATTAATCTCTATAGATAATTAGTTAAGTTTTAATTTTTAAGAAGTATTTATACTTATTAAGCTTATAAGTATAAACTTAATAATACTTTAAAATTTCTAAGTTTCTTATAAGAATTTTATTAATCTTATTTTAGGAATCTAATTTAATATAACTCTTAAGATAAGTTTATTTAGCTACTACTATAGCTTTGATATATAGATAAATAAGTACTACTAAGTGAGATATAAGTAGTAAAAATAGTTTTTATTATAAAGCTCTTCAAATAGGAGTTTTTACTTTTCTATATTTTAAGTATTCTCTAATATCTAATTCGCCCTATAGTTAAAGTTTATTATTAAAAGTCTTAATATCTATATCTTAGAATTTTTAAAAAGGTTAAACTTTTAAAACCTCTTTTAGTTAACTATTTATATAACTTTATAGCTATAAATAGGAGTACCTTAGAACGTCTTAAAATAACTAAAAAGTATTAGCTAAAAAGATAGCTTTAAATAAAGATCTTTTAATAACTTTAGTATAGTATTTTATCTATCCTTTATACTCAACTCTCTCTAAAAGTACCTAAGCTTCTTACTTCCCTATAGTTTTATCTATATAAATAAGATTATAGAAAAATATAATAAGTAACTCTAGAGGGGTTATTAATACGAATTTTATAGTTTTAAATAGTACTTTATAAAACTTAGAGGTAGTTATTATATAGATATAAGATTTCAAACTATTATAGCTACTTCTTATTATATTAACTACTTTATTAAATTCTTTACTTAGGTTTAAATAAGTAATTAAACTAACCTTAAGCGGCTCTATTATAATTAATTACTTTTATAATTAGTAAGAAACTTTATTAGAATTAAACTATTTAAAGTTATCTTATAGAAAAATTAAATTTCTATTAAAGAAAAAGGTTTTATTAAAAGAGATATTATAAGTCGTTATAACTTCATTTTAAACTACATCTTATATTTAATATTAATTAATTGAAGTATAGCTAACTAAAAAGCTAATAAAAGTATACTTTTTAAAATATATTAACTAATTATACTTAAGTTTTATATCTATAGTAAGAATAAAATATTTATAATTATAAGTATAATATCAGGCTACTATAGAGAAGGGGGGCACTAGGAGGCTACTAAGGTTCCTATATACCAGCTTTAGCTACTAGAATAATAGATATTCTAGTAATATAAGGCTTAAATATAAATATAAAACTATAGTTAAGAGAAGAGAAAGCTAAGTTTAAATAGTTATATAATATAGTATATATCTATTAAAAGATCCTATTACTTAATATAAATCCAGCCTAATATATTCAAGCTTCTACTTATTCTTAAGTATACTAACTAGTAGGATTATAATAATACTATAATAAAAACCTATTACCTAAATAATTTAGAAGTCTAAGCCTAGCTTAATAGGAAAACTAATTCTTATAATTACTAGTAGTAGTATTAATAAATAAGGGGAATAGCTATTCTCCTAGAATAATAATAATCTTTTTAAAACTAATTTAAACTAATTAATTAAAGAAGAAGTAAAGAAATTTAAGAAGAAGTAGAAGTTAGAAAGATCAATAATATTATATAAACAAAATAATTTAAAAAAAGAAAATACTAGAAAGTTTTCTATTCTTATATTTAACCCCTAGAAATAAAAAAGAAACCTTTTAATTAAATAGTTAACTCCTATTAAATATTAAAAGAATAGTTAATTAGATTTTAATAACTTCTTATTCAAACTATAAGAATAATTCAATTTAATAAAAACAACTTTACTATAGATACAAATAAAGTCTAATATATAGACTTATACCTAGAGGGTATTATATCTTACTAATAGATTAAAGAGATTACTATTACTTATAATAATAATATTAAATAAATTATCTAAATAATAATAGAACAATAGCTAAAGTCTAGTATAAATAATAATAATACTTAAACTATTATAATAATAATTAAATTAGATATACTTCGCTAGAAATTTAAATAATCCTATTAATAATTTATTAATATATATAAATNATTAGATATACTTCGCTAGAAATTTAAATAATCCTATTAATAATTTATTAATATATATAAATCCCTTAAAGTAGAATACTTTAATATTTAACTAGAGAAGTTCTAAATTATTAATATTATTAACTACTTACTATTTAAATTAAGATATATAATTATAAATAAGAACGTACTAATTATATATTAAAAACTAAATTATATAACTAAAAGAATTAAAATAATTAAGTAATCTCTAGATAGATCTATCTTATTAAAAACTATATTTAGAATACTAAAATAGAAAAACTATAGACTATTAGTTATATAAATAGTTATTCCAATTTAAAAGATAAATAGAAAGAACTAGTTAAAAGAACTATTCCTTATAATTACTTTTTTATTTAAAATTAAATAAGAAGGAATCCTATAGCTCTAAATAGCTATTTTTTAAAAGCTATCTAAATATTATAATTATAAGAAGATAAACTATATATTATATCAATATAGTAAAAATACTTATTATACTTATAAGGAGCTTAAGTATACTAAACAACCCTATTATATTATAATAATAAGAACTAATAATATTAATATCTTATAAGATCTAAAGACCTACTAATACTTTAAAGCTAAAGTATTAATTTATATAGAGAAAAGTTAGAAGAAGGGAGAAATATTTATCAACTTAGAAACTAATAAAAATATCCTAAACTAGAAAATACTATATAATATTACACTTTTAGAAATTAATTTAAAACTAAAGATATTAAACCTCTAGAAAAGAGTAATATTTAAATAAAGAATATAAATTATAATTATAAAAATTACAGATAACCTTAGTATAATATAAATAAAGTCTTATATTTTTTAAGTAAGTAATATTAGTAAATATAATATAATCCTAGAGATCCCCTAGAAGAAAGAAGTATAACTTAATTTAAAATAGAAAACTCTAAATTAAACCTATCTTTTAACTATTACTAACTTCAAACTAATATATAAAACTACAGTAATTAATAAAGCTAAGAAGTAATCTAAGTATATATTAGTAATCTTAGCTATATTAGTATTAATAAAAGAGGAGTAGTAGGCTGCTTAATAATAACTTATAAGAAATCTAGATAAAAAGAAGGTTAATCTTAACTAATGACTACTAAAATATTATAAATAGACTTATATTTTTAATATAAAAAAGACTAATATTCCTATAGAAGATAATACTTATATATATATAATAAAACTAGAAGAAGGAAAGAAGCTGTTATAAAGCTCTATTTACTTCCTTATAGAAAAAGAATTAGAAGAATTATAATTTTATATTAGCTTTTAAAAAAAGATAAATTAGAATATTAAGAAGCCTTATAAAAATACTAATCTTATTCATCTTAAAAAAAGAAGTAAGTTAAAACTATATATAAACTATAGAAAGCTAAATAATATTACTATTAAAAACTATATATTACTACTACTTATTAACAAGATTTTAAATTATCTAAAAAGAACTTTATAATTTATTAAACTAGATCTAAAAGATATATACTACTAAGTCTATATATAGCTAGGTAATAAATAGAAAATAATATTTCAAATATAATATAAATATTTTAAATATTATATAATACTATTTAAATTAGTAAATATTTTAATAACCTTCTAAATATATATTAATAATATTCTAATAAGCTTTATAGATATTACTTATATTATTTACTTAAATAATATCCTAATATTTACTAAGACTAAAAAAGATTATATAAAAATAATAAAAGAAGTACTAAACTAGTTGTTAACCATAAGGCTTTATACTAACCCTAAAAAATATAAGTTTTATATATAAACAATTGAATTTTTAAACTTTATTATTTCTCTTAAGAATATTACTATAAAAAAAGAGACAATATTAGTAATTAGGAAGTAGCTACTACTTACTAATATTAAAAAAATCTAGATTTTTCTAAAGTTTATAAAATTCTATAGAAGATTTATTTAAAACTACTTTAAAATATATATTAAACTTACTAATTAGCTAACTAAATAGGTAAAAAGAAAAAATATAATAATCCTTAAAATAATTAAAACTTTTAAAAATCTATAGGATAAATTTACTTAAATATTTATTCTATAATATTTTAACTTAACTCTTCTAATTAAAATAAAAAGAGATACCTCTAACTTTACTATAAGAATAATAGTTATCTAACTAGAAAAAAGATAGTAATATCTATTAACTTATTTTTTATAGAAGCTAAAGAAAATAGAATTAAAATATAATATATTAGAAGTTAAATTACTAGTTATTTAAAAAGTAATACTTATATAGAAGTATTACTTCTTATACTTATAGTATAAAATTACTTTTATTACTAATTACTTAAACTACTAATACCTAGTAGTAAAACCTTAGTTCAATAGCTAATAAATAAAACTCCTTTAAAATATATTATTATTTAATTATATTATTAACTACTAACTAGAAAAGTAAAACCTAATAGATAGTTTATTAAAATAATTAGATTATTAACTTATAGAAAGAAAAACCCAAAAAGCTAGAAATACCTTTCTAGAAGACTTCTTAAGCTAATTCCTAAATAGAATAATAGTAATATCCCTCTAAAACTAAAAGCTATTAAGAAACCCAAAAGATATTATTCTAGAGAAACTAGAAAGAATATTAGAAAAAGAAATCTAATAAGTATAAAAAGAAGCTACTACTAGAAGAAGAAAACAATTATATTAAAAAGATAATAATTAGTATATTAATAGAAAAAAAAGAATAAGATTTTAAAATAAACTAATTATCCTAAATAGATATCAACTACAAATCAACCTACTAATAGCATTCTATAATAAACCTTTAGAAAACTATTTAAACATTATTAAAATATTTAAAAAACTAGATTAAATATACTAATAGAAGTTTATAAAAAAAGACATTATAGAATATATATTATAATATATAATATACTAATAATTAAAACTTCAATACTACCTCCTATATAGTAAATTAATACTTCTACTAATACCTACTAGTTTATAGCAATATATTAATATTGATTTTATTATTAAATTACCCAAATTAACTAGATGTTTAAGAAGAAGCTATAATAATATACTAATAATAGTTAATTAATTTACAAAATATACATTCTATTTACTAATAAAAGAATCCCTAATAGTAGATAAACTAGTAGCCTTCCTAATAAATAGTATCTTCTTTAAATATAAAATTCTTTAAACTATTATATCTAATAGAAGTTTACTATTTATAAATAGATTTTAAATCCTTATTATCTACCTACTAGCTATTAAAAAGAAACTAAATATAACATATTATTTACAAACTAATAGGTAAATAAAATAATAAAATTAGAATATAGAATACTTCTTAAGAATAATAATGAAGTTCAACTAAAATAATTAAGCAACATAGTTACCTATAGTTACATTTATTTATAATATTTTAATTTATAATACTACTAGAATTATACTAGTAGATATTTTAATAGATTACTTACTAAGGAAACTTCATAATAGCTCTCTAAAAAGAATTAAACCTAAAGTAGTTCTTATAATAAAAGAAAAAGTAAAATACCTCTAGTTATATTAATAGCAATTAAAAACCCTATTAGAAGAAGTAAATAAAAGACATACTAAATAGTATAATAATAAAAATATATAGTTAGACTTTAAAGTTAGTAAGTATATATTACTATCAACTAAGAATATTCAGTAAAAACATCTAGCTAAAAAGCTATCTAATAAATACTTAAAACTATTCAGAATAATATAAATAGTTAATAAGAATCAAGCTTTCAAACTTAACTTAAATAAAAAGTATAAAATTTATAATATCTTCTCCCTATTATAATTAGAAAAATATAAAAACAATCTATTAATACTATTAATAATCTTTATTAAAAACCTATAAGATAATATATATAAAGTTAATTATATAATAGATTATAAAAGACTATAAAGAAACTATTGGTATTTAATTAAATAAAAGGAATATAGAATAAAAGAAAATTTATAAAAACCTTAGTAAAATATATTATTAAAACTAAAGTTAGAATATAAAGAAGGTTTCTTAAGTATTACTAATAGATTATATAAAAAGTAATATATTAAAATTATCAGTAGAATAAAACTAGAAAACTTATATTAATCTAAAAGCTAAAGAAAAAATATAATATAGCTTAAAAGTAGTAATTAATCCCTAAAAAAAGAAAAATATAAGATATTAAAAAAAAAGAAGAAAGATATTAGATTACTTATTATTATTATTATTATTTCTATTATTACTACTTTCCTTATTATTATCCTTATTATTATTCTACTTAAAAACCATAAGAATTAAAAAATATAAATTAAAAATATTAGTATACTAAGAAATTAATATTAATAAATAGAAATCATCAGAAAAACACTAGAAGAATAATAGAATATTTATAATATAAAAATAAATTAGAAACTACTTTAGAAAAATAGTTTAAAAACTTATAAAAATAGTAGTCTATATTTTAATAATATAAATTTATACTTCTTAAGCCTACTAGAAAGCAGTAGTAGTTTTTATACTTCTCTCTAAGAAATAGTTATAATATAAAATAGTAGTAGCTATAGCTTTAATAGTTATAAGCTAGTACTTATAAGCTAGCTATTCTACTTCTTTATCCTTAGTTTTATACTTAGTATTAAACTTATTAGTATAAGAAGCTTTAGCTTAAAAAGCCTTATAAGTAGCAATTTAAACCTTCTTAAAATCCTCTTATACTAATAATCAGTAAGAAAGCACTAAGAGATAATAATATAAAAGTCCTATTTTAATATTATAAATAGTAGTAATAAAATTAACCTTAAATAAAAAATTATTAAAAAAATAATATAGAATAAAAACTACAAAAGTAGTAGTATAAATAACCTAAAGAAATATTAGAATATATTTTATAGTTATAAGAACAACTTATAAAAAGAAGGATAGAAATATATTAAAATATACTCCTTATTATATATAGTAATATAACAAGAATATTTATTACTAATATTTAAAATAATTAGTAGAAATAGGAAAAGAAAAGTATTAGAAATATACTAATAGTTTTATAATAGAAAGAAGATAGTAAGATATAATTAAATAACTTCTAAGCCGCTATAAGATAGAAGTAGTAGTAGTAAGAAATAGGATATATAAAGTTATTATTATTATTATTATTATTATTATTATTATTATTAATTACTAGTATATAAAAAGTATATGAAGATTTAGTAGTATCTTTCTTTAAAATAGTAGCTTTCTTTCAAATAGGAATAAGAATAAAAGGAAGAAGTAATAAGAGAATAAGAACAGGAATAAAAGCAAGAATAACAGGAACAATAAGAGCAGACATTATAGTTATTATTATTATTATTATTAACAACTTAGAAATAAAGTTATTAATAAAAAAGAAAATAAAGTTAACCTATATATATAATCAAAAATTCAAATAATAAAAAAACGTTCTCTTAATTAAAAGCAGTTAAAAGTTTTTTTAAAATAGAAAATAGTAAAATTAAAAATAAAAAGGGTACTTATAAGTCACTAAGAGGGAATAATAAAAGTAGTAATAAGAATAATATTAATCTCTAGAACTAAAAGAATTATAAAATATATACTACTTAAGTCTAATTAATAAAAATAATATTCTATAGAATAAGTAGAAATAAGAAATCTATAAATTACTACTAAGAGAAACTTAATATAACTTCTATAAGTATTAAAAGATTATAATTATAATAAATATAAAATCCCTTTAGTAAGAAGTAAAAAAGAAATCCTTCTAATATCTCTATAATTAAAGAGGACTAACTACTCTATATAAGAGCCCCAAGTTAACTAGAATATAATTATAATTAGAATATATCTTAAGAAGCTAATATTAACTAGGATCTAATATTAAGAAGCTAAATTATAAAGCCTAGTTTAAACACCTAGATCCTATTTAAAAAAAAGTATTAGAAGGAGAGTAAAATATTACTAACTTATACTAATATCTTAATAGTTAAGTCCTAAAGATAAGACCTCTAAAAGAGGGATTATATTAAGCTACTATAGAAAAAAGAAGTACTAGGGGGCTATTAAGGTTTCTATATACTAGTTTTAACTACTAGAATAATAGATATTCTAGTAACATAAAGCTTAAATATAAGTATAGAGCTATAGTCAAAAGAGGGGAAGGTTAAGTTTGAATAGTTATATAGTATAATATATACCTATTAAGAGATCCTATTACTTAATATAAACCCAGCCTGATATATAGAAGTAAGTTAAATTTAGCTTTATAGTATTATTTCTTTAAATAGCTTTATAAAACCTTTAGTATAATATTTACTAGTTTAAAAAATATATTAATATCTAATTATAAAGAAATACTACTATTTATAAGGTTTCAGGCTAGAGTTTATAAAGTAGTTTACTCTTATACTTTATAGTTCTTATATGCGTTTTAATAATTATTCTAATATACTTAATACTTCTATTTTAACCCTAAATATATAGAGCGGAAAGCTTAAGATATATATTTCAAAAGGTTAGGTTGTATTTTAGACTCTTATACCTAGGGATCTTATTATTATATTTAAAGATCTTAATATTAATATTATACTAATACTTAAAGAAAGTAATAAAGTTTTTAAATATTTTTATAATAACAGCTTTAGTATAGTTAATAAGATAAAAGTTTTAAAAGTAATTAATAGTTCTATTTATAAATATTAAAGTTAAAGTATAGTTATTATAGTTCTAATAATAGGGGTAGAAGTTGAAAGTAATTTACTCCCTAGGGGTAGTATATAAAGTACTCTTATGTTTAATATAGTAGATCTTATATTTTATCTTATTAATACTACAAGCCTTATATATCTCCCAAATAAGCTAGTAATTATTATACTTCGAGTAGTTATTAGTAATCTAAATATTTTATATAGTTAAAATAAAGTAGTTAAGAAGTTTTCTATTAAGATATCCGAACTATTAGTACTAGAGCTATTTATTATTTTTTAAGAGTTTTTAAATAGTATTTATAATATAATACTAGTAATAGTAATATTTAGGAGAAAGCTTATATTATACTAATTATATAGTTAAAGTAGTTAATCTCTTATAAAATATATAGTATTTAAAAACTTACTAGTTATATTAAATATTAATAGTTATAATTTTAGAATAATTGTTTTTCTATAGTTAAAATAAGTAGTTTAACTTAATATTTTATTAGTAGTCTTACTTTTATAACTATTAAAAAGAAATAAAGTTTATAGTTAGAATAATATAAAGAGTAATATTATATAAATATAATTTGATTTTTCTATTTTTACTAGTTATAATAAAGACTTGTGATAAACAAATAATATAGTATATAGTCTAAATATAGGTTTTTAAAAAGTATAATCTATTCAAGCTAGAGTGAAGCACTCGAATATATATAAATAGAGCGGTTAGGTTTTATATAAGTTAGCATAACTATATAGTAGCCTTAGTACTATACCTATTCTCATACACCCCCCTAATAGTAAAGCTACTAGAAATACCCTTAAATCCTAAATAACATATTATTATAAATAAAACAAAGTAATTAGCATTTAAAATAATCTTTTAAACATTTAAATAAAAAAAATCATTTATTATAATAAACCTATTATATTTTATTATATATTTAACTA
>QAPG01001222.1:0-10466 GCA_004366825.1 Colletotrichum spinosum
AATAATAGTATTAATATAGAATAATTACTAGTACTAAATATATATTTTATAATAAATAATTAGTAATAATATATAGGCTTATAATAGATATTAGGGAATATATAATTATAGCTTTAGGGATTAAGGCTTTTAGAGGGGGGGATAGTTATAAAGATATACTAATAGGACTATATAATATACTTAGTAACTAGCTAGCTATAGCTGCTAAAATACTAGAAAGAGTTTTTAGCTAAAAGATTATAATTTAGATCTTTTAAATAATAGTCTATATAGTAATATAGATCTTAGCTATATATCTAAACCTTTCCTAGTCAAAACCTTTAGCTATACTCTTATAAAAACGCCTAGTTCTTATAGATATTTTATTTTATCCTATTTTTAAAAAGTTTAAAANCTATATATCTAAACCTTTCCTAGTCAAAACCTTTAGCTATACTCTTATAAAAACGCCTAGTTCTTATAGATATTTTATTTTATCCTATTTTTAAAAAGTTTAAAAAAGTTCTTAACCTTATAACCTTAGTAGTTACTTTTAGCTATATATATTAAACCCTAGTTTTAATAAAACTCTCTTTATATAAATTATTACTATAAAGTTTTCTACTACTATAAAGTTAAATATTAAAACTAGAAGTATAATTATCTATAACAATAAGTAATTTCATTACTATTTTAACTAGTTATAAGTTAGTATTAGTACGAATACTATTATTAAGTAAAATGTATAGTTAAATCTATATATAAAGTAAAGAGCTTAGATATTATTCTAAGTATAAAGTAAAAGTAACTAAATTAATACTATTTTATATATTATAAATACAAAATATTAAAATAACTATATAGAAGTTTCTATTTAAAGTAAATACTTTTTATATTATAAGAATTTAATAAATTCTATTAAATAAAGAATAATTTTAATAACTATACTAAAGTTGAAAAATCTATCTCAAATTAAATAATACGTTATTTAATGAATAAATAAGACTATAATTTTATTATTTTGTTAATATATTTATATTTATATTCAGATTAAATTCTAAAGAATTCTTCTTTATATTAAAATGAAATCCAATTACTAAATAAATATACTTAGGTTTATTAATATTAGTATGAATAAATATTATAGTGATATTATATTACATCAAAACTCATCCTAAATAAATAGAAAGAATCATTATATACTTCTAGTTTTTAAGTTTAGAAGTAACATTCAAAGTTTCTTAATAATGAATATTTAAATATTCATTATAACTTTAAACTAACTATTCAAACTTATATATAGTTTCTCTAGTTATATTATTTATTTTTGATTTATAAACTTATCTACTATTTACAATACTAAAAACCTTCATATTAATAGTAGATAGATGTATTAGTTTCTAACTACTTATAGACTTTATTTATTGTATTTCTTTTATTATAGTTAGAATTTAATTTCTATATTTAAGAAGTTGAAACACTTGAATAAAAAAAGTAGGTTCTTCTGTCTTATTTACTAATATAATATCAAAAGCTTAATTATCTTTATTAGTATTTTTATATAATTTTATAGTTGAAGAAGAATGATGCTCGGTGTCAGCTAAGTTCTCTATGGTCCTAAAGAAAACCTAGTCAACGTCTACTATTGCAGCTCTCTGCTTGCGCCTCTCTCCACCCTCCAATGCTCCTTCTCGCCCCATTCTGCCCCGTCGCATCCATTTCCCTCCAATGCCCCTCGCCCACCAGCTCATGCCTCTCTGCCATGCTCTCGAGCTCTTGCGGCGGACAGGTATCCGTTGTATTTGCCTCTACCACCTGTGTTCCCGAGTTCTCTCCAGGTACCTCACTGCTCCAAGCCACCCCCCCGCGCTCCGTGTACGGCCCAGCTTCGGGCCCATCGCCTTCGTGCCAGCTGCTTCCGAACGAGGTCTGTCGAGTGACGGCCTCGATTACCTTCAAGCGGGCCGCTTCTATCACAATTTCCTGGCGTCTTCTTCGCACACAGAAGATGACGCCAAGGATCACAACTGCCATTACGCCGATGCAAACCCCAACCCCAATACCTGCCTTGGCTTCGGGTGATAGAGCCACAGGTCTACTAGGTGCCGCTGACGAGGCCGTCGACGGAGTTGTCATGTGCGGTTCCCCTGCAGTTGCTCTGGTTGTATTGAGACTTGGCACTATGCTTGCCTGGCTCCAAAGGCCGCTGGTGCCGTGGTATAGCTGCACTAGGCTGCTGTTTGAGCAGTACCACAGCCATGCCTCGTTAGTATCAAAGTTGTTCGTCGACGCCAGCGCAACACTTGCAGCGTCCGCCAATGGCCATAATCGCGCGTCTTGATCCGGCATTGGTGTCCATTGCCAGTTGATGTTCGATATTTGGTGCAGTTTGGTATCTGTGCCGATATAGAAGATGCTCCTCACGTAGGAGCGGTCCACGGACGCGACCAATTGCGTCGAGTTAATCTCCCATGCCGTTAGCGTGAAGTTCTGTGATGCAGAAGAATCTAAAACTATTTGATCAGAGTCTGTATCGTTCGTCTCCGTGTTGATGGCCAAGGGCCGAGGCAAAGTGGCTTTTCTTCGGTCAGTATGCTTCGGCCAGAACTCGGGAATGAAGATCGACGAGGATCGTGCGGAATGTACGAACCGAGGCGCCATGTGTCGTCTTTGAAATATCTAGAGATCTCCAGATTGTCCTTGTCTTTGGGAAATACGACGGTCATGTTCTTCTTGCCCGAATGTACCGAGGTCAGTGCCATCGAGGCAACCTCATCTTGGGAGATACGGCCCAGATGTAGCCAATCCGTTGACGTCGTATACGAGAGAACATTCACCCTTTTCTCAGAGTCATGGAAGAACACCCGATATCCATTCTCCTCACCCAGCAGCTCGACTGACAACCCCGTCTCGGCGTGGATGGAGTTAACGCCTGCCGTCTGCGAGATGAGGTATTCACCTTTTGTGAGGTAGCGGCCAGTTACCATATTACACTCGAAGTATCCATTCACGACGAGCCCGTCTTCCGTTTGGAAGAATACAGATGCCTGCCTCTTTTTGTCAATATTGAGTCCCATTGTCGATCTGGCTACATCGGGTTGCCGTACCACAGTCTGCGCCTTGTTTCTATCATACCAGCCCGCGCCTGCAAGCGCCGTACCGTTCCGGGCTCGCCTCTGCAATTTGAAGACGTTCGTTCCGTCGGTAGGAAATATTGGGGTCGAGTTGCTGTGGCAAGCGCTGTACAGTAGGTCTCCTGTCGTCGAATCCTGCATCGCGAGCTGGGGGCTCAACTCTGTCCACCATGCCGTAAGGCAAGAAGCCGGTGTACACAGGACCATCGCCCCCAGAATAAGCCTTCGTGCCCATAGTCTCATGTTGGCTGTGCGCATAAGCAAGCAATAGGACACGACGTTCGTCGAGAGCCCGGAAGCCAGGAGTGGCAATGCAGTGACCACTTGGCCGTAGAGTTTGATGGTTTCCCCAGGGCAAGGCGAAGGAGTCGTAGCCGATTCTCACCGATGATGACGGTTATAAAAGACGAAAGATGAAGAACAAGTGCTTACCCAAGACCGGGAGACGGCGGGGTTTATCAGTCCGGCCGCGGTGGTTGTATCCAAATCAAGAGCTACTAACTTTCAACAGGGTCCGAACAGCCCCCCTGTTTACTCTGCCCTTTATTGTCCTAATTTGGCAAACCGACCGCCTCAGCTCTGTGACTCGGAGTAGCACTGCGACTAGCTGCCGTAGATTGTGATGGAAATAAGCGTGCGTGTCTGCAGTCCACGTCTCCATGTGCCTTGATCGGTCGCTGGTTCACCGGCGATTCCAGCCCTCTGGCCGGGCCTCGTCTATCTTGGTGTTGCTGACGCAGGGAATGACCTCGAACCTCGCTGCCTTGGGGGCGTTGTTCTGCATATGACTACATACACACCACAGATGTAGCTCAGCCGTGACTCGTAAAGAAGCAAAGTGACCGGCAAGGCAAGAAAACAGTTAAGCCACTAGGGTAGAGAACGAATGTTGATATCTCCGTATTCATTGCTCAGCGTCAGACAGTTGCTCGAGAAACCTCTTAACCTTGACCGTCGGCGGACTCCCGCGACAGTCACCCGTTTGTATCGCATCTAGAGACCGAGCAGCACTGGCTTTCAAAGTCGCTCATATCGTCGCTGCCGTTCAAGCCCGAGGAGTAGGCGCAGTCTCTCTCAGTCGTCCCTCGTCCGTCCCTCACTTCGCTCAAACTACATCACCACGCTGAACTGTGCAACTGCGAATATTGTCAAGGAAACCAGGGGCGGGCTAGAACGGTCTTGCTCTGCAACATTCCTCTTCGAGGATACATCATGGTTTGGATGTAACCTCGGCCCGCATAGCTGTGCTGGAGAATTGAGGTTAGTGAGCCGATGCAGTGGCTGCTGCTTACTGAGCGCAGCCCCCACCGAACAGGGGGGACGGACCTGAACGATCAAGTCCACCTTTCAGTGCTTCAGTTGACGAGGGACATTCTGCTTCCATCAGCCATGTTAGCTTTTGGAGAAGAACCACTTCGGCCTCCGGGTGTTTCTTCTTAGCTGCCTTAAATCCTCGGCGCGGCCGTGAGGTTGGCGACCCGTTGGCATCAAATCCCATTGACTGACGCGTGAGTCTCGAAACCCACCTGCTTTTGTCATCTGTGCTCTTGTTCGGCACGACTGTACTCGAACGTGCGCACGCAGAACAACGGGCAAAGTTTTGCATATTGTCCTTGTCCGCACGTTTGAACTTTGCTGAATGAACTCGAGGCATTCAATACCGAACCCCGGCCGCTTCATGTACGGGAGTGTGCACCTGTAGGGCTCATATCTGCCAATCTCCTACAAACGCACAGTACAACATGTTGCCAATAGGAATTCATTCCATCAAGTTACTCACTTAGGTGACTGAAGCACAACAAATAAAGGAAAGTTCTGACGCGCCCATCAAACACCGTCCGCTGCTTCCCATGCTTTCTTGAAGCCAATTCTGCAAAGTCCCCTCATATTCTCATGTTTCAAGGCCCCTCTTGACATCCTTGGCCCTGAGCCCAGTCAGAGATTCCTTAGGCCTGTGGTGGGCGGGCCTCCCCGCAAGCATGTTAACCACCTCAGACATATGCGCCCAGTGTGCATCTTTAGGCCGACGGTTCTTCCAGTCTGTATCATGGTCTTCTAGGTCAATGACGGGAGTAAACACGACGCTGGCACCCTTGATTCCGATTACGGATGCACTCATGGGGTCCTTCTTGCACCTGTTGTGCGACTTGGGCTGGAACTCCTCCAGGTGTTGCATGCATTTGATAGCTAGTCTGACAGCACGGCACCTGTCCATGGGCGATGGCACACCACCCTGCTGAACATGGCCAGGAATACTGTCCCGGGACTCGAATCTGCCGCGGGCCTCTTTGCGGATAATGTCAGCGATCAGCTTGGCGTTAAAGACATCGTCAGCCTTCTCGTTGATGAGAATTAAGCGCCCAGACGACGACTGGCCCTTGTCATGGGAGAAAATGTCGCGGAGATGCCGAACATCGGCGGCTAGCATCTCCAAGTCCATGCCTTCCTCCGGTGTATAGACGGCACTCGCGCCTACACTGAGACCAGCCAGCGTAGCGATGTATCCGGATTTGCCGCCCTGTGTCTCAACAACAAAGACACGGCGACGAGTGGCCGAGGCTGACTGCTTGATCTTGTCACAGTACTGAACCAGCTCGTTCAAGCAAGTATCGGAACCGAGAGAGTATTCGGAACCTGGAACGTTGTTCGAGATGGTGGCGGGGAGCAGCACCATCGGGATGCAAAGGGAGGGATAGAGTGACCTAGCCTTACGAAGCTGGGAAACAGCGTGGTAGGCCTCGAAACCTCCGACGAGGAAGAGTGCGTCGAACTCGTACTTCTCGATCAGGTTGGCGATAAGTTCCATGCCCGATTCAGACGGAAGTTCTCGATTGGTCCCGATCTCCGACCCGCCTCTGCTAGCCCAGCTATCTACCTCGAGCCAGTCGAAAGGCCGCACAGCGCCCACGGGCTTGTCGCCGTGGTGTCTGGCGAAACCAGCGAAACCGTTGTGGATGGCAACAGGCTCGTGTCCGCGTGAGAGACAGTAAGCAACGCCGGCTCGGACAGCGGCGTTCATACCCCCGGCGGGCGCACCAACGTTGATAAAGCCGATTTTCATTCTCTGTAAGACGACAGTCAGTGCTACAGGGCCCGGCGCCATCGCGGGGGTCCTTACCTCCTTCTCGGGCAGATGATGGTCGTCCACCCTGACGTTCGTTGTCAAGTTGAAAGAACTGAGCATCTCCGAGAACTCGGCATCGCGAAGGGACATTGCCTTCTCAAAGTCCTTCTCTTCTACAGCCTTTGCGACCGTCTTGGTGTCCTTGACAGCTTGCATAAGAGGTCTGCGGATGATTTGGTTCTCGGTGATGGCAATGAAGCAGGTCTCAGTATCGGGGGTAGCCTCAAGAACCGCTTTCACGGCCTCAACGCCCTGAAGCGTTGCCAACATTCTATCATACGCGACGGCCGTACCGCCGCGCTGAACATGTCCCAAAGTGGTGACACGTGTGTCCAAAGACAGCCCGTTCTTGTCCGCCAGTAAGTCCTTCACCATTTCTGCGGTGATTTTCTTCCCGTTGCTGTCCTTGGCACCCTCAGCAATAATGACAATGGTCTTGCGCTTTCCGAAGCTTCGATGCTGAGTATGGTCAGTTTCCTTTGTCGAAGCAGATCACGAGGGCTCCGTCTCTTACTCTCTTGACAATTTCGCACATTTCTTGCTCCCAATTCTCCTCTCTAGGCTTCTCGGGAATGAAGATGAAGTCCGCACCTGTGGCAACACCGGCCATCAATGCCAGCCAGCCACAGTGGCGACCCATTACTTCAATGACAAAGGCGCGTGAGTGTGAAGAAGCTGTTGCCTCAATGTAGTCGACCATTTCGCAAATGCGTTCAAGGGCGGAGTAGCAGCCAATGGTCGCGTCGGTGCCGGACATGTCGTTGTCGATGGAACCGACCAAACCGACAATATTGAGGTGCTTGTAAGGCTCAACTTGTTTGGGCTTGAGCTGGCCAGAAGCGACCAGCTCTTCTACAAGTGAGGGCCATTCAGCGCGGAACTTGTCGGCGCCTGTAAGTGAGCCGTCCCCACCGCAGATGATCAGGGCATCGATGCCGTGAAGGATCATATTTTTGGCAGCGGTCAATCGGCCGGGACGCTCGTAGAAGGCCATGCAGCGGCGTGTGCCAATCAGGGTGCCGCCCTGGCCGAGGTAGTTACGGACATCTCCCCAAGATGCCTTACGAATCTGGTCACCTCCTTGAACCAAGCCTTCGTATCCATCATAGACACAGTAAGGGTCGCAATCCATATGGAGAGCGGTTCGGACAACCGCTCTGACTACGCCGTTCATGCCTGGAGAGTCTCCTCCAGAGGTCATGATGGCGATTTTCTTTTTGGCGGCCATGATTGAAGACGGGTCAGCGCAGACTGTCGCGGGGTGTATAGATGTATACGCTGTCGGAGATGGATGACGATAGGATACGACGAGAACAGCGAGCCTAGAGACAGCTGCAGACGGTTCTAATTTGGAACGTCAGTGATGGCTAGTCCGCAAGGTTTTTAGTATCACCAGGGAGAGGAAGACGTGCTGATGGCAGTGCAGAACAGATCGTACGAGGTATCGAGCCGTGCGAAACCCAGCAAAGATGGAGTAGCTGTCCGACAGGAGGAAGAGAGTCCCTCGGCCCACGTGGGTGCAGCAATGCAAGACGTCGTGTGGTAGAGAGGGTAACCAGGCGCAGTACGCAGGGTATGGCAAGGCAAGAAGAAGCGAGGCGTGACAGTTGCCAGTGCTGTACGTATGTAGAAGGTTCAGGGATATACGTACCGATTGGGAATTCAGAGGGAGCTGTACGACACGGGCGACGTGGCAGGGCTGGGTCTTCTGCTTCGACTCAAGCTTAAGCTCAAAGAAGCGGCACAACGGTGATACTGGTGTAAGAAAATTGAATGAAGACTGAAATAGGATATGTGAGTTCGCAGGCGCGTGGTCACCCGGTCTCTGTCTTTCTCCCCACCGTCGCCTGTGCTTGTCGCTTCGAAGCCTACGGTCAAGTAGAGGAGTAAGGTGGGTAATCGAGAATTGTGTTGGGAGGCAGATGAAGAGTGTGTCAGGAGTTTCAGTGCCGATGGAGCCGCAGCGCAGCGCCAGATCTTGAGATACGCAGTCGGACTTGGTAGGGGGAAAAAAGGGTTGGCAGCGGCACTCTCACGACTCCGCCGACTCTCCGGTGCGGCGTGCCCCTCCCCCTCCATCCACTCTCGTTGCCCTGGTCCCACCCAACACATCTAATCGTACAAGTAAGGACAACCTGGAACCCGGCCAGCAACGAACACAAGCTGGTTTTCAGCTACCGTGATATAGAAGAAACTAATTATTCAAACACCATGTTTGAATATTGAATATGAGGTGCCTGCCTACCTACCGAACGCCCCTACCTGACCTTAGTATTCAAAGTGTATCCGACAGCTTCCACGGGTGCCAGGAAGCTCTTATCGGTCTTATCGCACTGCGGGGAGCTCTGGCACGTACAGAGTACAACAACACTTGCTTGTGAGCTGAAGGCAGAGTACGGATTACCTAGGGAGAAAAAGGCCTCAACCGGCTTGCTTGGTAGTACAATTCAATGCCTAAGGTAGGGCAAGTTACCCACGAGCGGGCTCACGCCTCAACCACCAGTAGTAATATGGCAGTATACAGGTAATTAGATGGTAGGTTAACGAACCAAGGTTGAGTCACAGCCACGGCAGGCGGATAACAGAAGACATGAAAAATTAGGTCGATGTTTCCCCCTCGCTATGAGTGGTATGATGGTGAGGGGTTTATTACATGCAAGGTTTCTTCATTTTGCTCCTGTGCTGTCTCGGGCTTATTCTGGACTCTCCTCTGCGCCATCTCCACTTACCAAGGTGGAATACAGCGCCGAAATTCATGTGACGAGGCGTTGACTTCCGTTCGCACCAGAGCCAATTTGGCCTCGTAATCCGTGCTGAGTTTACGGATACACTGCTGACCGAATCTTCGGTATTCTCATCATTCCTACTCCGCACCAGTCGGCAGCTTGGACGCACCGTCGCTGCGAGGTGAACGACAGACTATGGTGGAGCAAGTAGCCACCGGCAAGGCCAGGATGGCCCTCCGAAGTGGCAGCAAACATCCAGCGTCCAACAACGGACTGGACTAATCAATTGTCAGTCGTTTGATCCTTGTGATTCCTCAAGTAGGTAATCATGCGCCGCAATGTTTTGCACAATCTGCTACTCGCAGTAATTCTGCAGTAATTCTTGTCAGAGTAAGAGAGATATATCTCATATATATACCTCATAGGATTATATTGATAAACTTCTCCAAAGTACTGAGTTTTTCTATAGTCTCTTAAGTAATTATAGATTAAATACTAGTAATATACTATCAGTTGCATTATACTATAGAGTATATAGTAACTATATATATTAATATTTATCTAATAGTATACCTTCTATATCCTATTAGTAATAAATATTTTGTATTTAGTATTAATTATAATTAAATAGATAGTAATTAATAAGTAATTACTATATTATAAGTCTAAAGCTTTATATAATACTATAAACTATTGTTAGTTAATCTAGAGGGTAATATATGCTATACGTAATCTTGCCGTATAGGTGCAAACTAGTGTTCTAATTATTCGTTATTATTATTATTATATTATATAACGCTATATACTATATAAAGCTCTAGATCTATAGTATAGCAATTACTTACTAACTACTATACATTTAGCTATAGCTAATACTAGATACTTAGTACTTATTATTAGTAAAGTATAGAAAGCATATTACTATATATATAGTAATATATATAATTACTATATACCCTATAGTATAGTATAACTAATACTAATAACTTTTTCTTTTTACTATATACCTTAATACCTATCTATTTATATAGAAAATAGTACTTTTAGCAATCTACACCTTTTACCTTAATAATACCTAAATACTTATTTATTTATTCTACTTAAGTTACCTATCCCTCTATTTAAATAGTTATATAGTTTAAATTAATAAATTACTTAAAAGTATAATTCGATATACCTTTTATAAAAATATTAATAATATTATTATCTCTATTAATCTACTAAATTTTATAAAACTTATAGTATTTATATAACTACTTTAATACTATAATATTAATTATAAAGTATTTCTCCTTAGTAGTATTAAGTTTTATAAGATATTTATAAAATAAGTATAAATTAGTATATATAATAGTCAGAATCTTAAAGAGTCTTTAGTATTAAAAGATCTTCTTAAATAATATAATAATAATATAAATAAAATCTATACTAATTATTATCATATAAATCTCTAAAGTAAGTATACTCTTAATACTTTCTTTATTTTTTATAGAAGAATAATAT
>QAPG01001223.1:0-10303 GCA_004366825.1 Colletotrichum spinosum
AAATATACTACTAGTAGCAGATAGAAATAATAAGAGATAAGAAGAAAATACTATAAATTATTATTATATATATCTATTAATATATATAATAATATTCTTTCTTAATATATTATAAGAAGTAAGTTTAAAAATAAGAATTACCATACTTATTAGGTAGATAGTAATATCTATTGTTTCTTATTAATATATATCTTCTTCTCTTATATTATTCTTTATAATTATCTCTCTTCTCTATACTTTAAGTCTTATTATTAATTATTAAATATCTTTTTTTTAAATCTCCTAGATATATTATAATTATAATTAGCTAAGTAGCTATATATCTAGATATTTATTTAATATACTTAATATTATTTATAAGTAATATCAGTATTTTTCTATATTATCATAATATAGGAGAATACTTCAGAAATAGTTAGAAATTAGAATAATAAATAATAGTTTTATAATACTTTTAGTTTTCATATTACTTATTATAATACTATAAACTTACTAGTTTTCTAGAAATATTTATTATAATTACTTATAGAATACTTAATAAGAAGTATTAGAAATATCTATAGTTATTTTATATTATTAACGTCTCTATAGAAATATCTAAGATCTCCTTACTTAGTAAAAATAAAACCTTTTTTAATTCTCTTTTGTCTTACTACAAAATTACTTATTTATTAAAACTTAAATTCTCAATTTTAAATAACTTCTAATCTTCAAAGTATTATTCTTATTAAGAGAACTTGTTATAAAATGAATTATAGTATTATTATTATTAAATCATTCTCTTATTACGTCTCTACTTATTAAATATATATAGAATATCTAAAGATAGTAACAATAAATAGTAATTTACTTATTATAAATCCTTCTCTCTTATTTATATTAATTTCTAATATATTTATTACTATATTTTAACTTTGATAAATTAGTAAGAATCTTGATTATTAATTTATTATATAATAGATATGAATAATATTAAACTAATAGGTTATTATAAATTCGCTTCTTTTCTCTATTCCTATTATATAAACTTCTAGAAGTTGTATTAATATCTTAAGGTAGTATATACTTATAATAGTTTTAAATAGATCTATTTTTACTATATAAATTTCTAGAGATTTCTTCCAGAAGTATTATAATCTTATTTCTTTTGATTATTCCTTATTAATATATAGTTACATAGTAATAAATAATACTAATAGTAATGAAATACTACTAATTAGTATGTGTTTATAACTAGTAAATGTTGTAATTAATTAATTATACAAATAATATATAGCTAGTTATTTCTATTTCTAATATTTATATCTAAGTTATAACATATATATATATATATATACTATAAACTATAGGAATAAATCTGTATAATAATCCTTCTATTCTTATTAGTTTAAATAAGTGGAGCGACTACTTAGTTACATACTACTATAGCTTTAGCTACTTCGGTACTATATTTAACCCAACAGTTTATCTAGAAAGTAATATATATTATATTTAATTCCATTATATAGGTATAAAGTAGTATTCTTATTATTTATTATTATTATTATATTGTATAATATATAACATTATATAAAGCTTTAGATTTATAATGTAGTAATTACTTATTAATTACTATATATTAAGCTATAGCTAGTATTAGGTATTTAGTATTTATTATTAGTAGGATATAGAGAGTATACTGCTATTTATTTAGTAATAAGTATAGTTACTATATACTCTATACTATAGCGTAATTGACATATTGAATTTTCTTCTATATAATGGTATTCTTATTAGAATATTTCACTTATATATTTAAAAGTTTAAGTTATTATATAAGTTGAGTTTGATTATTTATATTCGTATTCTTAAGTTCTTGGAATATAGAAATTATAAAGAAATGTATAAGCTTCTAAGCTCTTTTCTATCAAATAGAAAGTACTTTCTATATAAATCTCTTTAATAATATCTACTTATAACTATTAATCTTCTTAATAGTCTATTTCTATAAAGGTAAAGGTTTTAGAGATACTTAATTGAGGTATTTTAAAAGTTAATTAGTATTATTTAGGTTTTAGAAAATTACTTAAAAATAGGTTTTTAAGAAGTCCTAGAAAGAAACTATAGTAAATACTTATTTTAAGATTAAAGTAATCTTATAAGTTATAAGTCTTAATTTTTTTGAAAAGTATTATACTACATAAACTACTAATAAACTTTTTAAGCAACTGAATAAAAAGTATTTTTAGTAAATATCTTAATATTTGAAATATTTGAATTATTATAATAGATGTTTGTAGTTTAGTAGTTCTTTTATTTTATAAGACGTTTAATTATTATATATAATTAATAGGTAGAATGTAGTATATATTTTATATAACTAATTATAGCTGAATATACCAAAGAAAACTCTATTTTAAAGCGTTTAAATAGAATAAAGCTTACAGAGATAATACTAATACTTAAAGCTTAACTAGTACAAACTCTATGTCTTAAGTATATTATCTTTAATATATAAATATACCTATACTTTTATATATATAATATCTACTACCTAGTTATATACTATTATCAGAAGCTAGCTATAAGAAATACTTTAATAATACTTTAATAATATTATTATAAACCTAAAGAATTTATATTCAAAATAAAGACTCTTTATTAAACTAGAGGGGTAATAGCTATATAAAGCTTTAATAGTAATATTTTATATAAGTCTTAAGGTTCAAGTTTGTAATATACTTCTTAATATCCTTCTATCTTATTATTATAATAGTAATCAATATTAATAGCTTTAATAATATATTAATAACCTTTAGGCTTCTAAGTTAACCTGACTAATTAGAAAGATCTATTAAAAATCTGTCTCCTAAGTACTACTAATATTAAATAGTCCTACTAATAAGGAAATTCTAGTATTATTAATATTGAATAGTCTTATTGATAAGAAACTTTATGATAGATTTATCCTGAGTAATCCTATATTATACTCTTCTTTCTATTTAATTTATAAAAACCTTTTCTTTCTCTTCATATAGTTTTACTTTCCTTTCTTTAGAATTATATAACTTTCTATTCTATACTTATTATAATACGACTTGTTGGTTTATAATTAGTAAATATCGTAATAGATCGATTATAAAAATAGTATATAACTAGTTATCTCTATTTATAATATCTATATCTAGGTTATAATATGTATATATATACTATATATTATAAGGATAGATCTATTTAATAATCTTTGTATTCTTATTAGTTTAAATTAATAAGTTAATTATTTAATTACTTATTCCTATAGTTTTAGCTATTTTAGTATTACATTTAACTTAATATTAGAAGTATTCTCTTTAATAGCTAACTTACATAAAATACTAAGACTAATATAAAATATAAAAGTGGTATAAAATGTTAAAATAGTATAAACTATACAATTAGTATAAATTGCTTCTAGTTATATAAGTCTTTTTAATTATATTAAAAACTATAAAAATGCTATAAATAGTATTCTTCTATAAAAATGCGTTTTTTGATCCTATATTAGGTACTTTAGGCTCTTATTAAAATGTATCTTTCTTTCTTTTTATTACTTTCTTCTTATTGATTTATATACTTTCTTTCTTTTTATTACTTTCTTCTTATTGATTTATATACTTTCTTTTTATTTTTATTTCTTCTTCTTATTACTATGAGTAGTTTTTATAATTTATCTTTCTATTTGTAGTATTATTCTATTTATTATTATAAACCTTTTAAGGGTTTAGTTATTAGATCTTTTAATTATACTATTTATAAGGTTATTTGTATTAATAATTTGAAAGATCTTAAGGATTTCCTTTCAATTATATAGTTATTAGAATATTAAAATATTAATTATAAGATGTTTCTCTTTTGTAGTATTTAGTTTAATAAGATATTTTTAAAAGAAGTAGGAGTTAGTATAAATTACTATTAGTATTTTTCGTACTTTTAGGTATTTAGTTATTTATTTAAAAATAGTAGAGATTATATATTGTATATTATTTCTTATAGTTAAACTATAGACTTTAGAAATTAGTATATTTTATATTATGTCTTTTAATTTAATAGAAGAGAAGTAGATAATGATACTTTTAAGTTTAAAGGTATTAGTATTTTTATTATTTCCTTCTATCTTTAGGATAATAATAAATCCTAATTAGGATATTATATCTTTATTATTAGTAAAAGATCTATTAATAGAAATATAGAGCTTTATCTTTTTAATATTAATAGGGATAAATATTAAGTTTTATCTTAAGTTATTTATCTATAATATAAAGTACTTATTAAGTTTCTTATCAGTTTCTTCTATTAAGTTTTAATATTAAATTATAATAGAAAGATTAAAGTATATTTTTAATTAATATATAGAAGTTATATATATGTCTTAGATTTATTATTTAATATTAGAATTAAAGCAGTAACTAAATAATAAATCTATACAAGAAGCCTTCATATAGATATAAAATTATTAATATATTTAAATCTAACTCTCCTAACTAAAATCCCAGCTATTATAACTTTAATACTCCTTTTTATATATAATTAAACAGGAGCCTAGCTAGAAGTTACTAATACACCCTAACATATTCCCCCCCCCTTGTAGACTATACTTTTATAGTCTTATAACTTAATAAAACTATTTCTAAATCTTAAAACTCCTTATCTCTTTATAATATATATCCTAACCCTCTTATTAGCCTTCTAATACCCCTTATATTTAAACTAAACCCCTAATATCTTTATTAAACATCTACCTCTATAGTAAGAAGAATAATACTATTTACAAAATTTCTTAGAAGCTTCTTATTACTAAAACCTCTTATATATTACTAGCCCTTTATAATTATAACTTCTTATTACTATACCTTCTTATATATTACTACTATTACTTCTATTAATATAACTTCTTATATACTACTAACCTCTTATTACTATAACCTCCTATATATTACTAACTCCTAATTACTATAACCTCTTAGACATACTATTAATATTTCTACTATAATTATACTACTACCCTTCTAATACTCCCCCTCTCACTTAAAACTCTACTTTAGTCTTACTATAACTTCTTATTACTATTACTACTTATATATTACTAGCTTTTTATAATATAACCTCTTAAATATATAAGTTATTACTACTACTACTACTACCTCTCTAATAATCTCTTAATAAGACTTAATATCCTATTATATTACTACTACTCTTCTAATAATCTCCTTCCTACTTAAACTCCTACTATAGCCTCTTATTACTATAACTTCTTCTATATTATTCTTATTAATATTACTTCTTATATATTATTAGTTTCTTATTATTATAGCTTCTTATATACTACTCTTATTAATATTGCCCCTTATATATTACTATTAATACCCCTACTATTACTATACCACTACGTCTTTATAATCTCTATATTAAAAACTATAAAATCTACAATTTCTCTAAACTTTATTAGTAGTATTAACTACTATATCGCTATTTTAATTATTATATTATAAATAATACAATATTTATCTATAATAAATAGCCTTATAGCCTCCTAATAGCTATTATCTCCCCCCTTAGGAGGCTATATCCTCATAGTCTTAAAGTCTTCATATTCTTATTATAGTCTTAAAACCTATATAGATATAAAGTCTATATAGTCTTAAAACTAATATCCTACTATTTAGCCTCAATCCCTTATATCTTAAATCTCTATAACCTAAAAGACTAAAGAGATATAAACTATAATTAAGCCTAAAATACTAGCCCCCAACTAGCTTCTTAATTTTTTATATTCTTATAATATATTCTCTTAAGTAATAAAAAGCTCCCTCTACTACTATTATGGTAAATAAAGCCTCCTCATATTCCTTAATATTACTAATTATTAGTAATATCGCTAGAAGTACTCCTAATACCCCTATAATAACTCATATTTACAACTAATAGTAATTACACAACTCATACCTCTAAATACCCTCATATTACTACCCTAAAGTAACTACCTCAAAAACCTCAAAATTTCTACTTACCTAATACCTCTCTACTAGCCTGATTACTATAGCCTTATTACTATAGCCCTAAAGGTAGTACATATATCAAAATCTTTACTTTTATTATACTAATACTCTACTAAAGCCCCTCTAATATATCTTATATAATAGCCTTAATACTATAGCCTCTTATAATAACTTCATCAATACTATATATATTAAAATCTTATTATCTGCCATACTAATACTATACTAATATTTCTCTTATAATAACCTTATTAATGCTATATATATTAAAATCCCTATACTACTATACTAGTGCTATGCTAATACCCCTCTAATATACCTTTCTTACAATTACCTTACTATAGCTTTATATAATAGCCTTATTAAAGCCATATATATCAAAAGTATCACTTCTACCACACTAATATCACTATAGCCACATCTTGAAATCTCTATATCTATAAATATACTAATATCCCTCCTATAGCCCCTAGAGCCTCTATAGCTTTATATAATAGTCTTATCAATACTATATATATCAGAATCCTATTATTTGCCACACTAATACCTCTCTCATAATAATCTTATTAATACTATATATCGAAATCTTTATACTACTATACTAATGCCACACTAATGCCCTTCTAATATGCTTTATATAATAGCCTCAATACTATAGCCTCTAATAATAGCCCTATTAATATACTATATATCAAAATCTTATTACTTTTCATGCTAATACCTCTCTTATAATAATCTTATTAATACTATATATCAAAATCTTTATACTACTATACTAATGCCCCACTAATACTCTTCTAATTTGCCTTTCTTATAATAACCTTACTATAACCTGATATAATAGCCTTATTAATACTATATATATCAAAATCTTATTATCTACTATACTAATACCTCTCTTATAATAATCTCATTAATACTATATATATTAACCTTAAACTACTACTACTACTATAATACTAGTACCCCCTATATAACCTACTAATTAAAACTACTAAGGATAGGTAGAAATTTAAATATATTAGATTTAGAACAATAACTAAATCATAGATCTATACAGGGGGCTTTCATATAGATATAAGGTTATTAATACATTCAAATCTAACTCTTCTAATTAAAATCCTAGCTATTATAGCCTAAATATTCCTCTTTACATATACCTAAGCAGGGGCCCAACTAGAGGCTACTAGCGCGCCCTAACATTTAATATATACTAACTTTATTTTATTAGAAATATAATTAATAAGTCTAATCTTCTTATTTTAATTATTTAAATAGAAATTATATTATTATTATCTTCAAGAATTATTATACTTCTGTGAAAAATAAGAAACTTATTATTTATAAATATTAACTTTAATTTTACTATAAGTCCTACTTATTAAAACTCTTTATCTTTTTTATTATTAAATATAAATAAATAGAAGTTAAATATATTATCTATTTATATATTTATAACATTAAAATATAAGTTATCTATCCTAAAGATTATAAAATATAAAATATATAATACGATTTCTATCTTTAGTCTTTCTTGATAATAATTAGAATATATTATATATTTGTATATATTTAACTCTATAAAACTATATAAGAATTAGATAATAATAATAATACCTTTTAAATATACCTATTATAAACTAATAAGTAGTTATATTAAAATAAAGTAGTTTAATAGTATTTCTACTTATATATATACTTAAGTAATATTATAGAAGTAGACTTCTATAGGAATATTAAAATATAATATTACTAGTAATATTAATATAAAATAATAGCCAACTTATTATATTATTAGTAATTATATAAAGATATTTATTTTATCCTAATTATTAAATCTCTTAATAACTAGTTATAACTTTTTATACAATATATTATTAATACTTTTGATTTTATCAATAAATCCAAAGCTAAAGATTCTTATTTATATATATTTTTAGATATTGAAATATTTAAAATATAGTAATCTTTTTATTAATAAGGTTTCTTATTCCTTAGTATATAATTCTTTAAAAAACTTACTTAGTATTATAATAGAATTATATTAATAAAGATTAATAGTTTTAATTAGTACTTCTATTTCTTTTATTATAGAATAGATATTATAATATATAGTATTAGAAAGACTAGATTTTATAATAAAGATATTATTCTTATATAGTTATTTTTATTATCTTAGTTTTTCTTTAAATATTATTACTATAATTATCTCTTTAAGTAGAATTTCTCTTTTAATCTTATTATTATAAAGATTCTTATTATTATTCTCTTTAATTTAAAGTTAGTAGTATAGTTTAATTATTATTATTTAGAAAGTATTAAGTTTACTTTCTATTTCTATAATATGTATCTTATTATGAATTAAAATAAACTTAAGATTTTGAATTTAATCTTAATATTTATAATAGATATATATATCTAATTATAATAGGAGTTAGTAAATAGATATTATAAAGAGATTATTATATATATTTAAAGTAGTTCAAATTTAATATTATCTATAGATCTTATATATTTCTTCTATTACTTTAGAGATAACTATTATACATCTTATTAAATTTAGAAATAGTAGTAAAATTATATTAAGATATAAGTATATTCTAAGGATAAATAAGATTAATATAAAGCTATTAAGACTACTAATATTATTAACTAATTTAATTATACTTTAAAATATATCTAATCTTAGTATTTCTAATATTATATGATATATAATCTTATAAACTTTCTATAGGGAAGTATAGTATTATTTAACCATATTAATATTATTATAAGTTTTAATTAATATAATTTTCATTTTATTGCTTATATTATTAGTTTTCCTTTCAAGATTTTTAGTAGGAAAGTTAAGTTTTATAGTAATAATAATCCTATTTAGAAAGCCTTAATATATATTAATCTAATATACTTTTAAAATATAATATATGTTCTATAGAAATACATCTTATAAACCTTATAGCTATAAATATTATTAATATATTAATTATATATGATATAAGCTTGTTCTTATTAAGATATATAGTATTGATAATAATCTATATATCAAACTTATAGTTATCTTTAAAACTAAATTTAGATTGGGATAATACCTTACTATATATTTAATATTAATAGTAGTTTATTATAATTATTTTAATTTTACTAATACTTATAATTTAAGTTATGTCACTAAAAATATTCTTTAATCTTTAAAGATTAAAATAACTAAATCTCTTATAGAATTACTATATTTCTATTTCTATAAAGAAATTAATAGGTTTATTATAAAAATCCTTTTAAACTAAAAACTATAAATACTTATTATATCTTTCTATAAATAAAAATACTCCTTCCTACTTAATTCTATTATTAAGATTATTAAAATAAATTCAGAGTTAATTTATATTATAAAACCTAAAGAAAAACAAAATAACTATTAATATAATATTAAAATCAATATCTCTAAAAGATATAAATACTCAAACTATACTAAAGCTTTTAATATCTTACCTATCTCTAAATCTTATATTTATCTTTAAAATAATCTTATTAGATTAAATATTAAGTATAATCTTCTAAAAGTCCTTTAATTATTATATACTTCTTATAAATAATCCTCCTATTCCTATATCTAATAAAATACCTTTAAATATAACTTCAGAAAACCTTAAAGTTATAGAAATCTCTAGTTTAATTAATATTATTAAATAATAATAAGTATAATCTTAAAGGATCTCTATAAACTTCTTAAACCTAATTATTCTAACTTTACTATCTATTATAATGAAATATATCTTAAAATCTTCTTCTAATATCTTACTTATATTATTATATAATACTTCTATAGTTATCTCTATTAATATAATATTATTAAAATAAATAGTAATTTCTACTACTAACTTTATATTAATAATAAATACCTTTTTGAAATATAATATTACTATTCTATACTCTTTAGTTATATATTTTATTAATTAGTATTCTATTACTAATTTTAAATATACTTAGTATTTACTATAGATATTTCTACTTTAAAATTTCTTATAAAATAGTTTTAAGATATTACTATTACCTATTTAATATAGAAGGTAATATAAGTACTAATAGCTAAAGTATTAATTACACCTTTAACTATTATATATTTAATTAGTTAGAAATTAATTATAATTTATAATATAATTATTCTTTTACTTAAATTATTATTATTAGCTTCTAAAAATCTCTATAATTTATTCATATAGCTTATTAATAGTTAGCTTTATTTTATTAATAATATTATAAACAATATTAACTATATTATATATTTAGTA
>QAPG01001224.1:0-10327 GCA_004366825.1 Colletotrichum spinosum
ATATAAAGTTATTTTAGAAAAGATTATTTAATATTTACTATTAAATATATAATACTTTTAATAGTAAATATTAAATAATCTTTTCTAAAATAACTTTATATTTATATATTATTATATTATTATACTATTATAATATCATACTGTTATAATATTATACTATTAATTTAATACTTAAATATATTATTCAAGATAGTAGTTTAATATCTAGCTAGTCTAAACTATTTTATAGTAAGAATAGTAAGTTTAAATCCGGTAGCTAGTATCTATAACTAGGAGTTATCTTCTATTAAACAAAGTTTAATATACTAATTATTACTAGCTATTAGATTTTACTAATAGCTATTAATAGCTAGTAATTATTAATATTTAGTAATGAGTATTACTAACTAGCTAGTATTTAATATCATAATATTATTATAATCTTTAATTAAACAATTATAGTAATAGGTCTAAATTTTATCTATCTACTAACTACTCAAGTAGTTTATTATTATTAGTTTATCTAGAGGGTAATACACACTATATATAATCTTACTATATAGGTATAAAGTAGTATTCCGATTATTTGTTGATATTATAATTATTTTATATAATATATAGCGCTATATAAGGCTTTAGATCTATAGTATAATAATTACTTACTCATTACTAATTATTTAACTATAGCTAGCACTAGGTATTTAATACCTATTACTAGTAAGATATTGAAAGTATACTACTATATATATAGTAGTATATATAGTTACTATATATCTTATAGTATAATATAACTAATACTAGCAACTTTTCTTTTTACTATCTACTTTAATACCTATCTAGTTATATAAAATATAAAACCTTTAGCAATTTGCACTCTTTTACCTTTATAATATTCAAATACCTATTTATTTATTCTACTTAAGTTATTTATCTTTCTATTTAAATAGTTATTTAGTTTCACTTAATAAATCTCTTAAAAATATAGTTTAATATACCTTTTATAAAGGTTTTAGTAATTTTATTATCTCTATTCATCTACTATATCCTATAGAACTTATAGTATTTATATAACTACTTTGATACTATAATATTAATTATAAGGCGCTTTTCTTTAATAATATTAGATTCCATAAGATATCCTGTACAGGAACTTTATGATAACTTTAAAAGCTACTTTATTTAGCTCCTATATTTCTAAGTATCTAATAAATATATCTCTTATTTTAATAAAATACGACTTATTTATTCTCTAAATACTGAAATTAACTTTATTAAATAAATACTTATATAGAATAGTAAAGCTATAAAAGTTCATTATATATTTGGCTTAGTATAAATAATAGTTTAAATAGTACTTTACTATTTTATATATTTCTTTATATATATCTATTTAATAGTACTCATGAGATAGGTTTTAGAAAGCTATTTTCAACTATGATACTTATTCTTACTATATATTATAGTAATAAGTTTCTATTATACTACTAAGTTATTTTCTATGTATCAAAATATTAGGTTATATAATAGTACCTATATATAAAGTAGTTAATCTTATAGTTAGAATATTAAAGCTCAATATTTAAATATTTTAACAACGTTGAAATGAATACTGAATAGCTTCTTTAAAATCGTTAATTAGTAAATAGTCTACTGAGATTGATATAATCGAGTTTCTAAGTTACTTAATATAGTTATAGAAAGTATTGACGTAGAATTTAGAATACTCCTTTCAGAAGAATTAATACTTATATTAAAGACTTCTTCTATATATTATCTATTACTAAAAAAGTCTATTTTATCAAAAACGATTTATATACTCATATTTAGAAAAAGAATCTACTTATTAATTTAATTATTGATATCCCCTTCTCTAGTTTTATTATTTCTATTAAATAGTTTAAAAAGCTTTTAAGATAAGTTATTGATTATTAGACTTATTATATTATGAACACAATAAAGTTAAATTTCCAATTTAGTCTTTATATTGAGAATATGTAAAAAATAATAGGTATTCTTGAAGGATTTAATATTCTATTATTAAGTTAAACCACTAGTATATCCAATCTATTTCTAATAAGAAATACTAATTATGTAGATAGTTATAAATCTTTTTTAAATGTTCTAGTAATTCTTAAAATTCTTCCTACTCTTTATTATGATTATACTTTAGATTTATAAATAGTTTACTTTATAATAACTAATAGCTTTCTTCTACTTAATGAATTATTTTCAAATTATAGCCTAACTAATTCCATTAATACTAATTATTGAAAAGATCTATCTTTCTTCTCATTTATAATTAATAAAATTAAAAATAGAAAACTATAAAGTTTGTTTCATAATTATCTTATAACTATTTACTATAGTTCTAACTATTATAAAGAACTATTCTTTCAAATAAATTATTAAAAGAATATATAATAATATGATAGTCTTTTATTTAAATATAGTAGAATATACTAACATTTAAGGATAATTTAATTTCTAAAATACTATAATATACTTTCTATTGCTTTATTTCAATAGACTTAAATCTTTCTAATTGCTAATTATATATCTTATACATATAGCTTATAATAACCATTGTATCTTATATTTATTATAATTCAATTATTATGACTATATAGCTAATTAGTTTAATATTTATAAGAGGTCGATTAATATTCTAAATACATTCTAAAATATATCTGTAAATACCTTAATATTATAGGTTACGTTTACTATTATATCTAATTATTAGCTTCCTTTACTAGAATATTATCTGGAAATACCTTAAAGTAAGTAGGAACTAAGTTTTAGAAGATTCTTATAATAATCTATATAAATGAAATAATAGAATTAGTATTTGTTATAAATAAAGTATAGCATTTCTAGGATTATAAAAGTAATTGAATCTCAATTCTTTAAGTTCAAAAAGATCTAATTATATCTTGAGAAAATATTAAAAAGAAATAAAAGTTTATATATATATTGAAATCTTTTGAGAACTTATTAGCTTTCAATAGTAATTCTATGTTTTAGATTATAATACTATTCATCTTAAAGGTTCAATTACTAAATCATATCTTATTATTCCTGTTTTTTAATAAAGTAGAAAAAGCTTTAATATATAGTATAATTATACTTAAGAGTTCTATTCTAAATATAGATCTTTAATAATTTAATAGTATTTTTAACTAGCCTTTCAGGAATTAGAATTCATCTTACCGATTATCTTTTATATTGAATTACTTTGATTGTGTATAGTAGTATAATTAATTTGAATAATCTTTGAAAATAATTAGAATTATATATTAATCCTTACTTTTTAATCTTTAAAACCTCTTTTAAAAATCCTTTTTAAATTCCTATAAATAGCTTATTAAGTTTATAGTTTTATTGATTTTTTCTAAAGTAAGATACTTCTTTATATAAACCTTTAAATCCTTTAGTATAATTATATCTATAAAATATCTTTTAGAATTATTTTTAATAATCTTCTCTACTTAAAGTTATGTTTAGGAGTTATCTTATTTAATAAAGTATTCTTAATTAGTTTAATCTTCTTATCCTTTATCTTATATAATATATTGATATTTTCTATTAGCCTTCTTCATATATTTATTATTATAATATATTTAGAGGTTTCTTAATCTATTAGTATATATAATATGAAGTATTATTATTATCTTATAGTCTTTATAATAAGAATGTTTCTAGTCTTCTTTCTTTCTTATTCAAGCTTATTAAATTAATAATTAAAATTTATAGAAACGATGGAGATACTTCTTATCATAAGATGAGTAGTTTACATTATATTTCTTGAAAACAAAACTAATATTTACATCTCCTAAATGTATGGCTTAATTGTTTAATAAATTAAAACTTCTAAAATCCTTTAGAATTCTTTTTGTACATTATTAATTATTATAATAACTTCTTTGTTATTATCTAGTTATATTTATATTTCCTCTAGTATATAGTCTTATAGTTATACTATGCAATTTAGAAAGTCCAATTTAAAGTTGAGGGGTAGTATATTTAACTTTCCTTCTTTGGTTTATACTGATTACGTTTTCTTATAAAAGAATAGCTGTGTATTAATATATAGCTCTTAGTAGAAGCTATTAATTTGCCTCTTCTAAAGGAAGAAATAGGCTCTATATATTTTAAATTTAATTAAGACTTCTTATACTTATCATAGTATTATAAAATCTTATTGTCATATTACAAATATAGAATAATAATAAGATATTAAACCTATGATTCTTAGATTATAATATTCTAACTATCTAATCTAAAGTACAATTCAATATTACTTCCATTTTAATAAAACTCAGAATACTCAGAACTAGGAACTTTTGATATAACCACTAGGTATAATATTAAATCTGATATTAAATACATAGTAGTTACATAGCTAGATATCTTCTATTACTAAAATAGTAAAATCTATTATATAAGTAATATTTATTATATTACAGAAACCTAATCTTATTTCCATTACATAAAATTATAAAAGCTTTCTATACATATCTCTTGGAGATAATATTCATTATTCAATGTATATTAATAATTCTTTGGACTCTAAAACCTATGAAACTTATCAATTAGATATTAATCTAAGAATATACTAAAAGCAAATTATAACTAATTACTAAAGCTATTATTTTGTACTTTATTACAAATACTACCTTTATTACGAAACTTACTATTTCAATATTCATATTATGACTCTATATAACTCAATTAGATTAAACTAATTAGTATATAGTTTTAGTATTACTAAATATTCCTAAACATAAGAATAATATTCTGACTTATAATTAAGTATACTTGTAAATCTAATATTCTATCTACTTTAGATTATTGAATTTTGCTTTTCAATTTCCTTATAAAATATTATAAAGTTCTTATTTATAGGAAAGAAAATATGCTGAATTGTCTTATTTTTGAAATACTTATTTACAATAATTCTTATATACTTATAACTAATAGAAATCTATATAGATTAAATATAATAAAGAAATTCTTCTAAAACTATAATTTATCTACCAATTGATTTATACCAAGTATAACATATAAGATTCTAATTCTCTTTCTTCATCGAGATTATAAAACTAGAAACTTCTATCTAATTGACTCTTTTCTATATATTTAATAATTGAATAAGTTCTTTAATATCTAATAATATTTCCTTATTATTATCTATAAGTTTTATTATTTTATATATCTTTAAATATATATATGCATAAAAATATATAATAAGTTATAATTAGATTTATAAATAAACTAATTTCTAATTTATATCAATTATGTGGTAAATAGTAATTATTAGTTAGCTTCGATTTATTTATAGTTTCCACTTTCTCATTCCTATTTCTCCTAAACCCTCTTTTGAGATTTCTCTGATTTCTTCCTTAAAGAACTAATTAATTATGATAGTAATTCCAATAACATAAATGTATTCTCTTTAATCTTAACTTTCTTTTAATATAAATTACTTTTCTCTTAGGATTTTCATCAAGAGTAGTATTACTCATCAAACTTAAGTAATCTATTACTTATTTGAAAACCTCATCTTACTAAAGTATAATTATATCTAAATTCACTTATAGTTCTAGAAGAATAAATAAAGATTAGAATATTATACTTAGTTATAAGATATTACTAATGTTCTAATTAAAGAAATATAAAATCTCCTAATTATAGATAGTAGAACTATTTCATAATCAAACTCCTAATTAATGTAACTATTCTATATAATATTACTTTTTATTTTCTTCTAAATTTAAATAAATCTTACTAATTTAATAATAATAATTACTATACTTAAAATAGTAAATCTGCTTAGTAAATATATAAAGTAAGTCAAGAATAATGAGACTTCTAATAACTATCCACATTATATTAATAATATACCAGAAGTTAATTCTATATGAATTAATTTCAAAATCTATTATAATACTAGAAGTTACTTTAATTCTAAACCCTATTAGTTCCACTTTAGACTTACTATTTTCTATAATGAATATTATGTTAAACTCATAAATCTATAATATAAACTTTGAAACTATTACTAGTATTTATATTTATAATATATCACTTAACTATTAGCTCTTAAGTGTTTTTGAAATTGTTTATAAATATATAAAGACTAACTTGTATTTGGATAAGTATTAATTCGTTAAAACCCAGATCTTGAAATTAAGATAAAAACTATTTATTATCTTTATCCAACTTATTTATCATAATATAAGCTTTTTATAGTTTCTATAATTATAACTAAAAGGTCAAACTAATCAATATAATTATTAGTAAAGCGGAAATAGGGTAATTAATATATTACTTTAGAAGCATCGAATTTCTAATTTATTAAACTAATATTATTCAAAAGAAGTTCAAAGTTTCTTAATTAATTAAAAGGTCTTATTAAAACAATCTCTAGTAGTTTCTTTCAAAACTCAGAATAAGAACTGATATAAGGAAATATAAGTAAAATCAAAATTAAGTAATATAATATCTTTATAAAGTCTTATTCTTCCCTAGAAGTTATTTATAATAATTAAATAGTTCATCATCCTTGTTAAGTCTTTTTAAAACTAAATTACTATTATAACTTATAATATAAGGCTTCTTATTTGAATTATAATTAGTTATAAAATTAGCAATACTATAAAACCTTATAGAAATATCTCAAATATCCTTCTAAATAAATTTATTAACTATTATAGTTTCAATAGTAGATTTACATTATATATAATAATAAAAAGAGATTCCCATTATTATTTAATATTTCGATTTACTAAAGATCTTTAATATAACTTTTTAATTATTTAGAAATTCAAAAGTATAATTTCGTATAGACTTAATAGTATTTTCCAGTTAAAGAATTATTCTTATCATTATTAGTTAAATAGTAGTCACTTTTAAGAATATTATAAATACTCTTATACTTATTAGGTAGTTAAGTAAATTATTAGAAACTTATATAAAGAATACCTAAATACTATAATCTCTTTCATAATTAGATGAAGAAGTATCTTTAGATTTATTAAGAATAATTATTATGTAGAATTCAACTTTCTTAAAACTTAATTTGTTAAAGAAAAGTTCTATTATAATTAGTATAAAAGGTTTCAGAGCTTTCTCTTCATTATTAATTAGTTATGGAGTAGTTACTTTCACTATTATTATTTTTTAAAGTATCTTTCTCAATATCAGTATAATATTATAAAGTAAATCTTTTCTAATAATATATATAAAAATAACTCCTTTAATTGAAATCTATCTTCTTAATATTCCTCTTTTAAAGTCCCTTACAATTCTTAACTTATATCTTTATATAAGGTTAAATCTATAGATATTTTTATCTACCCTTTATTTTAATCCTTTTAGAAATCAAGTTTATTTGAATTAAATTTTAATCTCCAAGGTATCTTAATTATAATCTATTATATAATAAATATATATCCCATCATTCCTCTCTATATATTTTTGTCTTCTATTTATAAGTAACCTATCTCTTTATTAACGTAGTTCGTTCTTAAACTATTTGATTATTCTTTCATAAGAATCAATATGTTAGTCTTCTTAAACTTATTAATTTTATGAGACTTTGTCAAAGGTTTCTATCATAATAGGATATGATTCTTCTTTATTTTGTAATGTTATTATAAATTGGAATCATCTATTCTAAATTAAATTTAAAAGCTTAATTCTATTTTAGAAAACAGAAATAAGGTTCTAGGTTTCTAATATTACTTTTAGAACTATTCGCTTTCTTATTGAATTATAATTAGAATATAAGTGTTATTCCTTATTATTTATTAGTAATAAGTTAATAAATAAGTCTATTATAACTATCTAGTACTTAAAAAACTTCAATTTATAAGTTTTAAAACTCTTAGTATTATCGATTAAATTGGAGTAATAATATTATATAATATCTTCAAACTTTAATCTTTCTAAAAAAGTATTAAAATACTTCCTTATCTTAATTTATAAAGGATTAAAAAGAGATACATCTACTTCTAAGTACAATTCAAATAAGTATTAGCTACTTAGGCTAGGGAAATTAAAATAAATAAATAAAACAACTTCTTTTAAACCTAATCCTAAAGTAATAGAAAATAGGGAGAAAATCTAGAAACCTATATTAAATAGAAATCGTTATATTTATAGATTTATAGTATAAGAAGCAAGTCAATTTTAAAAGTAGTATTCTAAAATCTAAAAGGTAGAGTAGTATATAAACTACATATTTCTTACTATTATTTAGGAGATGAATACTATAGATATAAGCTTGTAGGCTATATATACATACTACCTATTTAATAAAACAAGCCTTAGGCCTAGGTCTGTTA
The DNA here is from genome assembly GCA_004366825.1 of Colletotrichum spinosum. Lineage (NCBI taxonomy): Eukaryota > Fungi > Ascomycota > Sordariomycetes > Glomerellales > Glomerellaceae > Colletotrichum > Colletotrichum spinosum. The sequence continues at coordinate 8,325 of QAPG01001224.1, forward strand.
TAATATCTTATTATTTCTGTCTATATATTTCTTTTTGATTAAGAAATAACTTATTTCTTTATTAACTTTCTTCTTCTTCAAATTATTTTATGACATTTCAATAAAGACTTATAAATTAGGTTTATTAGACTTTGTAGTTTTGTAGGATCTTTTTAAAGTTTGCTATTATAAGAAGATAAAATTCCTTTTTAATTCCTAGTTATACTACTATAGATTAATAATACTTATTTCAAACTTAATTTAGAAACTTAACTTTACTTTATAAATAAAGAAGAAACGTCTTTAGATTTCTTATATTACTTTGAAATCCTTTTATTCTTTTACTAATTTATAATTAGAATATAATCATTATTCTTCTTTATTTATTGGTATTGAATTTACAAGCAAACTTATTATAACTATTTAGTTTTTCAAAAACCTTTGTTTACAAGTTCTAACATTCTGAATATTATCTAGTTAGTGGAAATCACCATATTGTATTCTATCTCTTGAATTTTATCTATTTAAAATAGTATAAGAATATTTCTTTATTCTAATCTATAAGGAACTAAAACGAGATAAATCTATTACTAAGTATTATTAAAGAAAGTACTAGCTACTTAGATTATAATAAGTAAAATAAGTAAGTGACATCATTTCTCCTCAATCTACTTTTATAGTAATAGAAACTAAAGGGAGAGCTCTAGATAATTGTATTGAATAAAAGGTCCTATATCTATAGATCTATAACATAAGATATACTATATTAATAAGTAATATTCTAAAGCCTAAAAAAGAAACAGTATATAAATTATATATTTCTTATTATTATTCATAAGATGAAAACTATAGATATTAATCTATAGTCTATATACACGTACTACTTATATAATAAAATAAACCTTCAATTTAGGTTTATTATATTATTACCCTTCTAATCAATATAATAATATTAAAGATTCTTCTTTTGAATTACTCTATTTCTTATATTGTTAAAGAAGTAATCAAAGTATTCTTTCGTTTTCTCATTAGAGATTTATATATAACATTAAAGCTAACTCGATAGTTACTAGAGAAACTTTTGATATTATCAATAAGCCTTTTAATATTAAAGCTTTTCTGACTATATAGACTTTGAATATTAAAACTAAAATTTCAAGCAATATTATAAGGTTTAACATTCAATAGGTTATTTATAATAATCTTCAAAAGGGCACCTAATTATTTTGAGAGATCTATATTACTATAATAATATTTCTTACTATATAATTTGTCTTCATTATTCCTATATTCTATTATTTCTTATATGAGACATGAAGCTTTAATATTACTTTCTTTACTACTCTAATAGTATAAAGTATGTAGATCTATATCTATTAACCTAAACGTTATTCTAATAATATAAATAGAATTTAATTATTTTATAGAATTCTATATATATTTCATGAAAGGTCTTTTTAGTAGCTCTAGTTTATTATAGTTAAAATGAAAAAGATTAGTTATATACTTATTAGCAGAGACACTTACTTTTTTATTAATGGAAGTCTCAATATATGTACTTTTATATATGTTAATAATAATACTATAGCTATATCTATCCTTAAGATTATAAAGAAAGTTTATAAGATATCTACGATTATATATTTTCTTAAAGATCTTAGTATTACTATTTAGCATTTATAATTTTAGATATAATATAATATTTTAAAGATCTTCTTATCTTAATATAAGTATATTAATTCTATTTTATACTAGTCTAACTATTATGAACTTTATACTATTAAAAGTCTTCTACTTACTACTAAAGACTTTCTAATTATATAACTAAAGGATAAATATAATAATTAATCTTATTAGTTTTATATAGAATTGTTAGTTAATCCGGAGGGTAACGCATACTATATGTAATCTTATTATATAAGTGCAAACTAGTATTCTAGTTATTTATTATTATTATTATTATATTATATAATATATAGTACTATATAAAGCTCTAGATCTATAGTATAGTAATTACTTACTAA
>QAPG01001225.1:0-10260 GCA_004366825.1 Colletotrichum spinosum
GCCCCGAAGCCCCGGATCTCCCACCCTTCACGCCCCACCACCAGCCCCGAACGGCCCCCTCCATCTGCACAAAGGTCATGAAATCAGTACAAACACCTCGTCCAACTAGTCGTCTTCGCCTTTCTACATCTCAGCCCACACGTCACCCGCGCATAACCCCTTCTCGGCCGTCATGCACCGAACACGCCGAGAACTGTCAGATGCAAATACAAGCAACAGCGCAGCGTCGCCAAGTCCGCTTCTGCAACCATGGCACCTCGGAGAATCCGAACCTTTTCGAATCCCGGGCTCGGTCCGAACGTGACATGACAAACAACACATGCAAATCACTCCAGGCGTCAGGCGTACGCAGTATGTACGGTAGACTCGGAATGTGGGCGATGCGCGCTGATGTCACGCCTCACCACCAGGTTGGAGAGGGTGTGCAATCTCTGCAACGCCCCCTCCGACATGTGAGTAATACGGGCATCACAGACTGCACCTCTCCCTCTTCCCGCTCCTCCAAGTCAGCGAGGATCCAGTACCGTGTCAACAGCTCACCTCGAATCTCACTGCATGCGCAAGAGTGCCGGCAAATCAACTCCATTCGTCATAGTGTAAATTCGTAACAAACTGCAAAATGGCAAAAAACATCATTAAGCCCTATCCCTTGACTCCATCCATTTCTAGCAGATGCCATGTGCCAAGACCCTTTTCGAGGCTAGGTATCGTGAAAATCTCATCCCCAAAGAAAACTCCAGTACATGCATGTGTCAAAGCTATTACCCTTTAGATTGCTCCCCGGCGCCAGAAATAAACGAAATGCATGTAGTCATTGCTTTCTTGGTCCGTCATCAACAAAAGGAGCGAGTCGAGTCGTTGCGGAGATCCGCCCTACCCAGATTAGGTCTCCACGTCCAAGGCTCAGTGGTGTATGTATGTGTGTGGTGCGGGAGCCATCGTCTCCGGCCGAGTCCGTGCTAGTCAAGCTGTGCTACCCCACGACGGGCGACCTGGATCACCGAGTTGGTGGTGACAGCTGCAGCTTTACAGCCCAGAGTCGTACTTGGGGTAAAAGGCTGTATGGGCGTAGTCTTTCCACGTCTGGCACGTCTGATCCAACGTCTCGAGCTTCAGTGCGCTGGTGATTTCGTCCTTGCGCTCGATGAACTGCACGCTGAGACCCATGCTGACGTGCCAGGCAATGTGACAATGCATGAGCCATGCCCCCGGGTTGTCCGTCCTGAAAGCAATCACCATCCATCCGTTGCCGGGAAGCTGTGCAACGTCTCGCCTCGTGGGGTTCGCAAAGTTCAGGCTGGGATACTTGACGGAAGAGTAAGGACCCGTGCCATTCGTGGAGGAGCTGTTGCTAAACTGGCCATCGCCAATACCGAGGAGCAGGAAGTCGTGGCCGTGAAGGTGGATGGGGTGCGGAAGAGCGCCGGTGTTCTCAATAACCCACCAGGTCCAGACGTCGGCGCCGCTGAGGTCAACGACGTTGGCCTGGTGCGGCCAGCTGTCGTTGCCCTCGGCAATGTACTGGAGCGTGGGCTTGTCCCACTGGACATCCATGGAGGAGCCGTTGACCCTCCAGCGGTAGATCTTTTCGCCGTGAATCTCGGGCTGCTCGAGAGATACGTCGAGGATATTCTTGTTGGGCGTGAACTCCGCCTCGGGCGCGTGCCTGGCAAGCACGGGCGAGAAGCCAGTGGTGTCAACGCAGTCAGCCGCAGGAACCACACCCTGTTCCGTGGGCAACTCGTCGGCAGCACCCTCGTAGGTGAAGATGGAGGCGGGAAACTTGGCGTTGGACGTGCCGCAGAGACCGCTGGAGGCGAGAGTTGCGTTGAACCAGTAGTTGCTCACGTCCTTGTCGGCCTCGATGATGACGTCGTATCGTTGACCGACCGAAATGAAAAGAGAATCCTTGACGACTGGTGTCACGGGAACGAGATCGGTAGCAATTACGGTAAAGCTGTGGCCGACCAGGGACACCGTGAAGGTGTTGTCGACGGATGGGTTGATCAGGCGGAGCAGGTGCTTCTTCCCCGGGGTCAGTTTGGTCTTGGAGTATTGCCCACCACCCTGGGCGTTGACGTTCGTGCCGTTGAACAAAACGTTGTCGCTGTCGGGAGGAGGTCCGTTGGCGACAAGCTCAGCCTGGCGCTCCAGGCGGTCGGCCGTGTCATAATACCAATCGCTGACGGTATACGGACCGAGGTCGATGTCGTAGTCGGCCGAGGCCGGACCGTTGATCTTGATGGCGCCGACGACACCGTTGCCGTATTGGGAAGAGAAATGGCTGTGGTACCTGTCACGAGTGCATTAGCCATGGGTCCGGCATCTTCAACAAGAGAGGAAGACGTACCAAGACGTGCCATATTGAATCATTTGGAACTTGTACGTCTTGCTGTGTCCGGGTGCGATGGGGCACTCCGTAACACCGTTCGCGCCGTCCTGGTCATTGGAGTTCCGCTGGTGCATGCCATGCCAGTGGATCGAGGTGCTGATGAACATGTTAGCTCGGATCGGCAATGCAGGCGGCGGTCCACTTGCCCGTTGTCGGCCAGTTGGTTGTGGACATTGATCTCGACCCAATCGCCCCAGTCGGCCTCGATCGTCGGGCCTGGAAACTGGCCGTTGATGAGCATCGCGGGCTTGCTGATGCCGTCGGCAGCGAAGTCGGTAACATTGGTGATTGTGAAATCGTACTACCAAGTGTTAACGGTGGGAATCACATGTTTCGGACGGCAGCTCCATACCACTCGCGTTTGACCGGTGGAAGGGATGGACGTCTCGTAGTCGCTGTTGATGTTGATATCTCCATTCCAGCAGGCCCGGTTCGTGGGGCCGTGGGTGCCGCAAGATGTGTCGTTTGTGCGTGTGTTCAGCGAGCGAAGAGGTTTGGCGCTGGAGAGAGAGGCGAGGACAAGTCCGGCCTGGAAGGCGGACCGAATTAGGTTGTAGCGCATGATGCAAGTGCAGACAGATAGGAGACTACTTTCTGAATGAAAGACGAGCGACTGGCTTGGTGTTCCGATATCACAAGAAGGACTCAAGGGAGCAGAAGGTTATATACACTTGTGTAGCAACAGAGGCCTCATGGCAGCATTGCCTCTTTCGGAGGACGACATTGATAGTCTCCTCGCACTTGCAGGCTCGACGTGTCGAAGTGGCGTCCGGTCATGATGGTCAGTCTCGCAGGCATGCCGTGATGTGAGTGAGATCTAGAGGCGTGAGTCGATGGAGCTGCGTCACACCAGACCTCTTGGGCCGTGACCAGGCCCTGTCGCGTTCTGACATGGAGGGAACAACAAAGCCAGGTCCCGTCCTGGGAAACGCGGGGAGACGGCACGACGACGGTGGTACCATTCGAGTGGAGGAGACATGATGTTGGGTGTTGGTAGAGTCGACCGCAGCTTGAGCGGCGAGGAGTTCGGAGGATGGAAAAGCCAAATACACATATTGCCGGGATGAGGCTGAGTCCGGGCTCGTCCTAGGTGGCAGTAGCCAGGCAGACAAAATGCTGCAACGATGGTTGGACGTGCGAGACATGTCAGATCCCCAAATGATGCCCCAGATCTTCTCCTTGTGTGCCCGTACACCTGGCCTGCGCATGTGAGGTGTACTGAATCCAACACGCCCTACTGGCCCGTGTAACGAAAGCTGAGAATAGGTGAAGGATGAGGCTTGCGGGCCACAGAGGAGCAGCGCACGCCATGATTCGGTACTTGCCTTGCCAACACGTGCGCCGATAGGTCTGCGTTGTGTCGACAGACGCCTAATTCGGCACTTCTCATGCAGATGGTCAGCAATGGAAGTTGACTGCCAACTCGGAGACAGCATCCAGCGTTCAGAAGTGACGGGGAAGGTGTGTTGGCGGTCTTGGACGGGCTCGCTCCGGCCGGAAGTATCTCACTAGATCCGACGGGGGTGTGGTGCGCTATCTTGGGAGAGCTCAGCTGGGAGCCTTGTAGGGTATAGAGCGTCACGACTTGGGAGCAGCTGGAAGAGCGGACGGAGATTTCACACAGGCGCCTTGGCCGACGTGCAGAAGCGGGCCTGGCTGAGTTGCAGGTCTCGTTGAGAATAGGCCGAGCCGGCGGTGAAGTTGATCTGGACCGGGCATCTGAAGCGGGGGGCCGCAGCAAAGATTGCGAGAATAAGAAGCTTTAGGCGATACAGAGGCAATTTCTGCGGGTACGGCAGACGTCGAGCAGCGGACTGCAACGTTGATCGACCGGAGAAAGCACGGAGGCGGGGACGTTCGATCGCCAAGACGACGCAACAGGCCGGGCCAGCAACGGCCAGGGCAGACCATATTTGTTGACTAAGCTTGGCGGTTCGTGAGCGAGTGATTGACAGTCAGAAGCGGTCCATGTCGAGTCAGGCGTCTAAGGGCCTTCTCGTATCGACAAATGTCTCTGAACATGGCCTTGTCCACGCACTAGGGCCAGCATCGCTGCGGGCTGGGGGACTTAGGGACAGCTTTGGGGGGCTATTTTTAGGCGGAGAACAGAACTGTACAGTACGGCTCCCTCTGCAGAACGTTTAGCAAATGGATCTTGGGACGAACAAGATGGTCTGATGTGACGGGCAGTTTGCACTGCGCTGTGCTGTGCTGCGGTGCAACCGTAGTGTATGTATACATCGCTGTCGCCATTTGGCCAGGATCATGGATGTTGTCGGAAGTCATTTCCAAGGACGTGGAAGAAGGATGATGGGACTGCTGCGAGAACGTCGTCTGCCGGCCAATGATGCGCTGGTAGAAAGTCACTCCGCCTGAGGCGATTCCAGCGGAAAGTGTTTGTAGTCTCCGCGTGTGACAAATTGGGCGGCCTTGGATGCGAGGTCGGGATTGAGTTGTTGGGGGAGACCAGGGTAGAGACGGAGGCGGGGAGAAGAGGGTGCTGCTGCTGTCGGGGAAAAGATGACAGTGGAGCCAGCTGTCTGACGCTGTACAGTGTGTCTTGTTTCCAGCACTGTCCTCTGTCCCGCGTAAAGGGCGCTTGCACAGTCATATCATGAGGGCGATAGCACAGTCATATCATGAGGGCGATAGCACAGTACGCCCAGTGAAGCTCGCCGGACATTTTAGCAGGTGTGGCTCCTGCCTTGCTGCCTACGGGCTCCTGCCGGAGCCAAGAATAGCTTAGCACTGTACCTACCTGGTAGGCGATGACGGGAGCCAGGAAAAGCAGTAATAGGACAGACTGTACAGCACAAGACCGTTGGTCGGCCCACGAGTACCGAATACCTTGGAAAACTCTGATGCTGGGTCAAAATACAACATCATCTCTCTGTCGAGATACTTCAAGCTGTACGGATATAGCCACAGTCCATACGGTACGTCTGACCTCTTACTGAGCACTACTGACACCGCGCAGGCGCAGAAGCCCACTACCTTAGCTATCATCATCACCTCTCATCCATCCTTCCAACCATCCATCCAGCCATCCAGCCATCGCCCACCATTCACCGCTTCATGTCTACTGCATAGTGCGCAATAGCAAGACAGAAGCAGGGTCCAGGATCGTTTGCTCCAGGCTGCGGCATTGTCTTGAGGCTGCGACATTGTCTCGCTTTGTTCCATTCCTCCGCCGTTTGCCTTGTGCCACCAGGCCGCGTTACGCTGTACTCCGTACGCTCCAACTCTATCCATCGCCATCTACGCGACGCGACGCGACGCCACGATGCACCGCGGGCGGATGAGGCTCGACGAACATCGTGCCACCTCCACAGACCCTTTTCTCAACGACATGCCGTGCCTCTTGCATCCATCACAAGACCATCCACTTCAGATATCATCACCAAGGCCTCGCCGCTGCTGCTGCCGCTGCTCGTCTTTCACTGTTCCTCCGCCGCCCACATTCCGCGTACTACGAAAAAAGGTCGTCTCGCACTGGCAGCGGCCTTCATGCATGTCTCGCAGACCAGCACGACAAAACACGAGCCACTTTGCCTGGTCTAGATAGGCGGTGGATGTGCAATCCATCTGACAACGCACAGCTCGATGGTCCGATTCCACCCCCCGCTGTAAGCTTCGGCCGGCCTGTACAGGCTACTCACAGAGATGACTGCCCTCGACGGCAGCATCGGGTAAGCCACACCCGGAATGAGCATCGGCCGTGGCGGGACGAGTAAATCGTCTGATGATATTGCTGACAGCCACATTTGATCTGCCCGCTCGCGCCCATCACCCTCCCTCGCCAAGGAACACTGCGGCTTTCGTTCAGTTACCTGAAGTGCACACCTGTCGCAAAATCTAGCAGCAGGTTGTCCTGCCTCTTACGTCGGCGAATCTACTTCTACATCCACCAGTGGAACTCCGAGGCGAAGTCCGGGCGGCGTTTTCCAATCATTGCCTATTCGAGAAGGCGGCATGTGAGCAGTCCGCCAAACCGGAGGACCATCTCCAAACCGACCGCTTGGGTCGTGCTCGCTTTGTGTAAAGCCACACCTTGCTTCTCAACCTGGTCCCCTGGCATTTCGAGCGGCATCGCACGTCGTCTGGTTCCACACGACACATGCGAGATCCAGCTCTATGATGCCTACGTGCTTGTCACGTATGCCGCTGCTCATTTCCTCTTTCATCATCGGCAGCGTTGCTCGGCGTGCAAGCATCTCGTGTTGCCGTATGTGACAAGAGTCGGTGTCCGGACAGCAGGCCATTTGTGTAATTCGTTCCGTCATGTTAATCTTCCACGAGCTCCAACAACAAGCCATCGTCGATCACCGTTGGCCTGAGGGTCGTGTAACAGGGCTGATGAGTTGGCTAGTGGCTCTTTTTGTGGGCAAATCAGCGTCCTCCCCGAGACACCCAACAAGCTGACATTTCTGACCACACTCACTACCTTTGGTCAGACGAGGTATCGTGGTCTATGGACTCTTTAGCTTCCGTCGTTTCCGTTTGTAAAGACCGTAAGACGAACCCTCCAACTCATCGTCTGCTAGCGCTCCATGCTCCATACTTTATTGTGATACGAGAAATTGGTCTCGATGGTGAATGCATGCTTCTTCACCTCGCAGGATGTGTCCTCTATTGAGGGGGTCATCATTCAGGGCTATCGTATCTCTGCTGCCTGTCCGATGCATCCTTGTGGAGACGATCGAGCCAAGATCCGGCAAAGTTAGCTCTCGCGAGGGCTTGAAGGTGGTTGCTGAATCCGGCTATCGTGTACCTCGGGCGACTATGGATTGGAGACCAGACTCAAGGCCATGTTGCCTGTACCTCTTGTTGGGCGGAAGTTGTAACACTTTCGCGCCCCAATACTGGCCGCCGTCTCGCCGGCAGATGGCTCTTCTTTCGTCCTCCCTATTGCTTGAAACGAGACGAGAAGAAGCTGAGATTGATACTTTCTACTGACCGAACGGTCTTTGACTGCTATGCTCACTGTCATCTTGGCTATCAAAGGCAGAGAAACACCCCGTGTCTTCCAACATCGTCTAGTCTCTTCCTCGGAGTTCAAACTAGGACTATTATCTAATGACGATAGTACATCATTCGCTAAGAATCAATGACAACCTTAGTACGAGCAGAACAAGAAACAATACCCTCAACATCCCGTCGCCAAAAGGAAAGTCAAGAGCACCGCCATAGGGCTGAGTGCCGTTCTATTTCGGGGGTCCAGCAATGCTTTCCGGGTTCCCGTCGCCGTTCTCTCATGCAAGGCACGCGGCTCCCGCGCGGACAGAGGCGGTGTCGGTAGATCAGACTTCTTATGCCGAAGAATTCAGCGTGGCTCAAGGCTCGAATGGCAGCCATCGGTCTCGCCTGGCCCCGGGATGTCGGTACCCGAGCCTTCTGTATCGGCACATGGCACCCTCGCTGCATGGGAAGGCCCTTTGTTCCAGACTCAGATGTCTCTGACGCGTGTTTGTTACGTTGGTAGCTTAATCAACAACGTTCAGCATGTCGGAAGGAAAGTCACCATCCTTCGATGGGCACGAGGGTAGCGCCTCCGGCAGTTTACCAACCCAACACGTTAGGCTACAATGCCAAACTTGACGCTTTTCCAGAAGACAGACTCTTGCTTTTCGAGTGACAAGTGATTTCAGTGTCCTTCTGTCTATTTGACGTCTGTTTCTGGTGAGAGAGACTTGGTCAGCACCCGTCGATGCCCCTTTTCCGCCCCGCTCGACTCCGCCTGCACATCCTCGAGCCCCTAACGATAAGAAGAATTAGTTAACAAGTGTACTGCATGGCATGGCATCCATACTTACAATGAGGATGATTTGTGTGTACACAGCCTCCCAAAGGGTGGGGCCGCGACGCGGGCAGCCAGCAGCGTTTCTCGGTGCCGAGATTCGTGTCTTTCTCCGAGAGGTTAGCTTCATATCCTTGATGATTCATTGCGTCAATGTCCGTTTTCCTTTAAAATCCAGGAATTTTGATGCAACCGCTGACGGACCCATGTATTTTGCGGCTGGCCATTCCACACAGGTCCTTTTCGGCCGTCTTGGCTGCCCCGAAGCCTTTGACCAAAATCACGCAAAAGCGTCGTGGATTATCAATAAATAAGACCGAACTCTGGTGCAGAATCTAGTAATAGATGGCACACGACCGAGAGGTGCATAAAAATCATCGAGTCCAGGCGGCCGTCTTCCGTACCAGCTTGTTCGTCTCGAAGCTACCCCCGAAAGCCCAACGCGGAAATCTTCTTGCGCTGTTGGCTGGAATACTGCTGTCCGGCATCTCTGTCTCGGTTCTTCCCTTGAGTATTCCGAGGGAACCCGCCGCGTCTCAGCTCGTGGCTGAAGCGTTGTGGAGTTGTACCAGAGGCAAGATGCGTTCAGCAGCAGAATGAGGAGCGGCGATTGCGGCAGCAGAAGGGGCAGCAGCAGCTACAGCAGCAGGAGATAAAGCAGCTAGCTCCTTTGTTTGAGAATCTACGCGTATCCCAGGTTCGTTTTATATAATCTCCTGAGCCCGCAGAAGAATACGCTTATATGACACATAGGCTACGTGTTACTGTCAGGCTGGGTTTATACTAAGTAATGGGATCTCTTAATAGGCGTATACTATACTATATAACTATTTGAATTTAGCCTTCCCCTTATTTAACTATAGTTTTATACTTATATTTAAGTTTTATATTACTAGAATATCTATTATTCTAATAGCTAAAACTAGTATATAGGGACTCTAGTAGCTTTCTAATACTTCTTTTTTCTATAGTAATTTAATATAATTCCCCCTTTTAGAAGTTTTATCCTTAGGATCTAACTACTAGGATATTAATATAAAATAGTAATATCTTATTCTTCTTTTAATATTTTTCTTTAGTTAGAATTTAGATATTTATTCTGAGCTTTATATTTTAGCTTCTTAATATTAAATCTTAGTTAATATTAGCTTTTTAAAATATATTCTAACTACTACTATTATAGAATACCATAGAAGGCTCGAGATTCTAGTGGATTTTCGTAGGGATTTCCTAATAGAAAACATGAGGATTTCCCTAGGATTTCCCACTAGAAATTACTAGGATTTCCTATAGGATTTCTCTAGGATTTCCTATAAGATTTCCTAGAGAATTCCTAGTAAAAATACCTTAGAAATCCAGGTAGATTCTTTAGGAAATAGAAGAATTATCAGTTTTTATACTATTATTTTACTAGTACTAAAGTATAATAACTACTATATTCTAGTTAATTTAAAGTCTTTATATAAAATAACTAGTTTTCTTTAGCTATAGAAATACTAGAAAGGCTTCTTCCTCATTCTTAATTATAAAGACTTTATATTTATTATAATTATAATATTTTAATTCTTATAGAAATTATATTAAGTTTCTCTTAGTAGTAACTTATAGGTTTCTTATTCCTATTTATTCTATAAAATACTATTTTTACTAGTTAAACTAAAATGATATATATATATTAGTTAATCCGGAGGGTAATATATATCATATGTGATCTTACTATACGGGTACAAACTAGTATTCTGGTTATTTATTATTATTATTATTATTATATTACATAGTATATAGCACTATATAAAGCTCTAGATCTATAGTATAATAATTACTTACTAATTACTATATGTATAACTATAGCTAGTACTAAGTACCTAATACTTATTACTAATAGGATGCAGAAAGTATATTACTATATATAGTAATATATATAATTACTATATACTTTATAATATAGTATAACTAATACTAGTAACTTTTTCTTCTTACTATATATTTTAATACTTATCTATTTATATAAAAAACAGTACTTTTAGCGATCTATACTTTTTACCTTAATAATACCTAAATACCTAGTTAT
>QAPG01001226.1:0-10310 GCA_004366825.1 Colletotrichum spinosum
ATTTTAGTATTATAAATATATAGATAGATAATACTTTTAGTTTCTACTTATTTATATTTAATAATAAAAAAGAAAAAAAGCTCTAGTAAGTAGGATTTATAGTAAAACTAAAATTAATACTTCTAATTAATAAGCTTTTTACTTTTAATAGAAGTATAATAATCCTTAAAAATAATAGCAATATAACCCTTACCTAAAAAAACTAAAATAAGAAGATTAAACTTATTAATTATACCTCTAGTAAAATAAAGTTAATATATATTAAATAATAAGTATAAGAAGTATATATAGCTTCTATATACTAACTAGAAGTATATTTTAACCTTTCTACTATAGCTTAATACTAAGATTTAATAAAAGAAGATATGAAGAGATTTAATAAAAACTTTATATAATAAATAGATAATTTAAAGTAAGATTTAATATTTATTCCTATTAATATAAAGAAGATAAAGCTTTATATTTTTATTAATAAGTCTTTTACTAATAATAAAAATATAATATTCTAATTAGAATTTATTATTATCCTAAAGATAAAAAGAAATAACAAAGATAATAATACTTTTAAGTTTAAAAGTAATATTATCTACTTTTCGTCTATTAAATTAAAAAGAATTATATAAAATATACTAACTTCTAAAGTTTATAATATAACTATAAGAGTTAATATAAAGTATATAATTTCTACTACTTTTAAATAAATAACTAAATATCTAAAGATATCAATAATACTAATAGTAATTTATACTAACTCCTACTTCTTCTATAAGTATTTTATTAAACTAAGTACTACTAAAGAGAAGTATCTTATAATTAATATTATAGTATTCTAATAATTAAACTCTTAAAAAGTTTATAATAATAAATAAAGTAATAATATAAATAGAAGGATAAATTATAAGAGCTACTAATAGTAATAAGAAGAAGAAATAAAAGTAAAAAGAGGATATATAGAATAATAAAAAGAAGGCAACAGAAAGAGAAAAGGATATATTATAATAGAAGTTTAAAATATCTAATATAATATTAAATAAAAAGTATATTCTTATAGAGAAATACTATTTATAGTATTGTTATGATTTTTAATATAATTAAAAGAACTTATACAACTAGAAGCAATTTTATACTACTTTTATATTTTATACTACTTTTGTATTTTATACTACTTTTGCATTTTATATTACTTTTGCGTTTTATACTGCTTTTGTATTTTATACTGTTTTTACATTTTATATTACTTTTGCATTTTATACTATTTTTACGTTTTATATACTTTAGCTATAAAAGAGAGTATTACTTATATTAAGTTAAATATAGCACTAAGGTAGCTGAAGCTATAATAATAAATAACTAAATAGTCACTCTATTTATTTAAGCTAATAAGAAGAAAGGGATTATTATATAGATTTATCCCTAAGGTATATAGTATATATATGCGCGCTATAATCTAAATATAAATATCACGAATAGAAATAACTAGTTACACACTAATTACGCAATCGATCGATTACGACGTTTGCCAGTTATAAACCAATATATATTATATTATAAAAGCTTGAAGTTGAAATATATAATAATTATTATACATATTCTAAGTAATATTTCTATAAGTATTACTATATAAATATTATATTTATGTTTTTAGTTACTAGTTTCTTCTTATAATTAGATAAGCTTTTAACTTTAATAATTACTTATACTTATTAAATTTAAAAATATAGACGTAGTAGTATTTGAAAACTATTTGGCTTCTTATAATTAATTTATTAATTGTAATTCATAATTATAAGATTCAATCGTTTTTGAGATATACTTCTTTAGCTTTTTAAAATCTTTAAGCTAATAGGTAAATATCCTAAAGGTTTATATTTTTCTTTATATAATTTAAATATTCTTTTTAACTTATAAGTTATTAATAATATATTAGGAGGAAAAATAACTCTTATTAATATATACTTCTAAAACTTGAGGACTTTATATTATATTATAATAATTAGAATCTTCTTAAAAATATACAAAACTCTTCTTAATTTTATTTTAAGCTTTTTAAATTACTTAAAAATAGTAAGTAACTAATTAAATAACTAGGATACTACTTATATCTCTTTTTACTTATTTTATATATTAGTAGTCTTATTACTACTTATTTTAAATTATCTATTTCTATAAGACTCTTAGACTAATTTAGCTTTAAGTATCTACTCAAAGAAGTAATTCCTTTTATATAAGTTCTGAAACTTTTATATATTTCATATCTTATTGAAGAAACTACTTTCAAAATACTTATAAGATAAATCTTATTATAAGTAAAGTCTATAGTTGCCCCTTTTTATTACATTCTTTTTTTAATACTTCTTTAAAGGCTACTATAAAACTTATAGATGCTAAAGAAAGAAGAGGAGTAGGTTAAAACTTAAATTTTATTCTAAAATAAATAAGTTTTTCTTCTAAGTTTTAAATATTAATTTATTTAATATTTAGCTACATTAAAAACTATTTAATAATTTTATCTACTCCTTTATTAGTATTTTATCTTATTAGTATACTTTTTAATTACTCTATAAATTTAAAAATTCTATTTTAAATCTCTTTGAAATTGATTTATAATATTTTATATATTAACTCTTTAAAATTACTATTAAAGAATTTCTTCTTATTAAATATTATATTTTAAGTTATGAAAACTCTTATTTAAAAATAATTCTAGATTTAAAAGAAGTTATTTAAAATATAGCTTACTAGGAATTCTAATAAGACTTTTAATATAAACTTTTAATATTGACTCTATTTTAATTAAACTTTATAAATTATTATATAAATATAGTATTTATATATTCTTAAATAAGAGAAGTTTAGAATTAATATTTAAGTATTCTGATCTTTCTAGAAATATTGATAGAATTGTTTATATAGTATGTTCTAATTTTCTAAGGCTAAAAAAGTATAATTATATATATATATATAATTATTTTCAAGACTTCAGGCTATAAATTATAAAATAGAAATATTTTAATAGCTATAGATTTTATATATTTTTTAATTATTACTATTACTCTTTTTATTCTTCTATTTTATATTTAGATATTTAATATAGAGAATTCAAGTTTAAACTTTCTCTTATAACTTTCTATTTAAATCATTTTATATTTCTAGATCTTATTATCTATTTCAATCTCTTTAACTATAGTTTTATATATTATGTTTTAGAAATTAAAAAGCTTTCTAATTACTTTTAAGACTTCTACTTTTTTAATAAAAATAGAAGTTTTATATTAAACTAGTTATTTAACTTATGGAGATTATTATTAATATGAAGCCCTTATAATTCTTATTGAAATTATAAGAATGAATAGTAATTTTCTCCTTTAGGTTAGTATATTATACTACTTCTTTTAGAATTCTATATATTACTCTATATATCTTCCTTCTTATATATATATAATAATCTATAAGTGAAATTATATAAAACTAAGATTTCAATCTTATCTTTCTAATAGATATTAATAAGTAGTTTATTATTTTAAAACCTAAATGTTTTATTCTTATATATTAGAATTCTTAAAATTTAAATATAAAGTACTTTTATATAGAAATAAATATTTATATTACTATTATAATTTAAGAGGTTTATTTTGAAGTAGAAGTTTTATAATTATTAATATCTCAAAAACGGCTTTTTCTAAAAAGTTATATTTAAATATATATTATCTACTTATAATCTTAAGAATATAGAGATAAATTCTGTTTACTTTTTAATATAGTTATTTCTTAAGTTTTAATCTTACTATAGACTTCTCTTATAAAGCTTCCAAAATAAGACTAAATTACTTATAAAACTATAATATAATACTATATTATAAAACTATAGTTTTATAAATTTATAAAAACTTTAAATAGTAATTACTATAATATTATAATTTTTAATAGGGATCTTCTAGACTTTAGCTTAAAAGTAGTTATTTATAGAAATTCCTATAAGGATTTAGAATTACTTTATATTGTTAAATATATATATTACTAATTTTAAATCTAAAATTATAAAATTCATAAGAATATTAAATTTATCTAAAGTTATTAAAGTTATATTTATTATATTATAAGACTATTTATATAATTAAGAAGTTAAAGTTAAGTCTATAATCTTCTTTATATATTTTATAAAGCTTTTATTAAATTTTATCTTTCTATTTAAAATATTCTAGATCCTTTAATTAGACCTCTAGGTATAATATTAGATCTCTTTATTTAAATAGAAATACTTTAAGAGAAAGTATTTTATTTAGTAAATCTTATAACTAGTACTTCTATTTAACTTATATTTCTTATTAGTATCCAAATCTTACTTATAATACTTATTGATATTATATTAATTAAAAGTATTTCTTTCCTTCTAAACTTAATTTGAATTTTAACTCCTTATAAGAAGAAGAAATCTTTTACTACTTCTCTATTATTAATTTAAATATCTATAAGACTAAAGATTTCTCTTATTAATCTAATTTTATTAAAATAATCTTTTAGTCTAAAATAAAGAAATAAATCTAACTAATAATTTTAATAATTATTAAATTATTATCTTAAGCTTTCTAAAAAATTATAATTTAATATAAAAAGATTTAAAACTTAATTTAAATATTTATAAGAACTATAATATATCTTATAAATTAAATAATAAACTTATAAGTATTTAGAATTCTAATATTAAAATATTCATAAATAGTTTTTTTTATTAAAAAATTTAAACTTTCATATTACTTTTAGAATTTAACTTCTTCTTTATAAACTTTATAAATATTATTTAGTATTTTATACTTACTTCTATTTTTCTTTCTATTTTATTATAATTTATATAATTTTTAAATTTAAATAGCTAGATATTAAAACTTCTTACTATATTATAACAATATTTTAAAAACTCTAAAGAAATTATATTTCTAATATATTCTTATATTACTTATATTTGTTTTCTTTTATTATAATATATTTCTATTTAAAAAGTATATTTAATTTGCTTTTTCTTATAAAGAGTTATATTAATAATTAAGAAATATTTAAAAACTATAATTTATAAAATAATATTTCTCTTAATAAGAATAATCTTAATGTTTTTTTTAATCTTAAGAATTATAATTTAGAATTAAAACAAAGCTTATAAGACTTATTAAATTTTGTATCAAATAATTAGAAATTTCAGAGATTTTTAATTTCATAATAAGTTTTATATATTTTTTATTAAATCTTCCTAAAAGAGTTTTATTATAAAATCAAAAGTTTATAAAGTTTTAGAGGTTATAAGATTAGTATAAAAATTAAATTTGATTAATTTAGAAGATTGAATTTCTTTAATTATTTAAAATAATCTTTCTTAAAAAGGTAGATATTTTTCTTTAAAACTTTAAGAAGTTTTTAATTTAAATAGTTCTTTTTATAATATATATAAAATTCTTAATTGTTAAATTAATTATATTATTACTCTTAGATCTAAAATCGCTTAAGAGACTATAGAAGTACTAGATACCTAGTAGGAGTATATTAATATAGTCCCGCGAGGTATATACACAAGGTATATCTCTCTCAATCTAACAATATCTATAGAGTACATCTCTCTTAATCTGACACATAGCGCGTTCTGTGTCACCACGGGCTTTCGTTTCGTCCTTCTCCATTCATCACCATCGACTCACACCATATCCCCCATCCGCTCGCCTGCATCTTGCTTGTACGCCGACCTGCAATCAACAGAAAGATGCCCGTAAAGAGAGTCATCGTGGAAAGGGCCGGCAGTGGGCTTCGGTCTCGCCAGCCCAAAGGCTACCTGAGGTCAACATACGATGCTCTGACTTCAGCCGAAAATGCACCCATCGTCCGCAGCATTGCAATCTTTGGCGTCCGTTCAAATCTCGCCCTCCCGCGATTTTCCGCTTCCTCTACTAACTATCATTACAGACGGCTGTAACCTTTCTATCAAGCTCGTGGGGTGAATTCCTGCTGCCACCGTAAGCCTCCAACATCGCAAATACTCTCCTTCGACTGCTCTTCCTCACACTGACTCTGAAATGAATAGGCAATGATGCAAGTTTGGGAAACGAGTATATACTCATGTAAAACAATATCTCTTTGTTGCCGCAATATTTGCTGGCTGTAAAATAATTGACAGAGTCGTCCCTTCAAAGATGACAATGTTCTGCAGCTCAAAGCTGGTTCTCTGAAATACTGGACGCGCAACCCCTTCTGTCGTGCTGAAATAGTACCTCAGTCTCTTACAACATGGCCTATACAGAGCAAAGGTACTCCAGTCGCCTCCGAAAGCGTTGCCGTCCTAGATCAAGGCCGCGTTCTCACAGGTTCCAGTGCACTTCTGATACAGAGAGAGTGCGGCATAGCCGCCGCAGGTTTCCGTTGCGTTGCCAGCGCACGGCATTTCGCAGACACCAAGCACTCCTTTTTTGGGCATACGATCCTTGGCCACTGAATTGCCACACCAACATTCTTTTCCATACTCCAGCCCGGCATACTGAAAACCCTGGCTATCGCAATGCTTGACACAAAAGTCTACCGTCATGTAGTCGCCAGACTTCCTCGGGCTCGGGAGAGTTCTGCCTTGGTTAGATGGATCCCTGGCGCATCCGAGGTATTTGAACTTTAGGATGCTTGTCACATCCTTGAAGCCCCATTGAGGTTCAGATATTTGTGTTGTGGCGCCGCAATCGGCTTGTGGCTGTGCGTTTTGCGGGCCGTCCTGCACGGAGTTGCAACCAGGCAGAGTGTTTAGCTGTCCTGTCACCGGCTCGTTGACTTTGACGGGTACACGGCAGCCATTTCTCATCTCGTCGTCGAAGAATTGAAAGACTTTGCACTTCTCAAGGTTGCCGCTGCTGTCGGTACATTGCGTCACCGCTTGCTGCAGGACACTAATATCCCAACCGTTGAGGAAATCGCCGTGTAGCCCGAACCCTGTTGGATCCCTTGGAGGAGTGTCAACAAGTCTGCCTCTGGCCCAAGGAAGTTGGTCACCGAGAACATACCCATTTGAGAGGACGAAAGGCTGCCCTTGGCCGTACCATCTATCTTTGAAATCTTTCACCGAAAATATTACTTCATAGAACAATCTATCGGAAAGTCAGCGTGTCTGATGTTGACCAAATGGCAGGTTAAACGATGATCTCAGTACGTAACAAATCTTTTGGGATGAGAAACGGGGCACCTGCCCGTGCTGACTCCGCTGGGGTAGGCCATATGACTCTTGTGATCAGGAGAGTCGACGTTCCGGCCATCCCAACACGAGGGAAACACAACCTGGACCCGAAGCCCGTCAGGGCAGTTCCGGTTAGGGAAGCCGTTGGTTTGTGGACCACTATTTCCGAGGCAAACGTAGGATATGGCTCTTTGCTCGAGGCTGCCGTTGTTGAAGCTCCGGAGCCTGGGGTCACCTGCCAACATACGGAAGCCCTTGGGAAAGGCAAGTAGCCCGTTGTCATATTCCGGGTCCTTAGGATCTGACCTCAGCCTATACGACAAGCGCACCGGTGAGTCAGTCGGGACCACCACCATGATTCAGGCAGTGCTTACAGATAATATATGAGCATACCCCCAGACTGTGAGACACTCGTAAACATTCCGTCTTGACCACGGTAGTAGAGGCTGGGGATCCAGTAGTTGCTTAGGTCGGCGGTGACCTTACAAGTTGAACAAGAAGATGCACGAGCCTGTTCATAGGTCATGCTGAAGTCAAATCCACTGCCGCCCATGATGGTGTGAAGGTGACCGGATAGGACACCTGGGTTGACGATGGGGTCGGCGCGTTCCACGACCACGGGGCGCGAGCAAGGTATCTTGAAAAAGGCAGTCGCGTAGCTGGCAGTCCACAGTACGACAAGGAAAGCTTTGAAAAGTTTCATGGCGGGCGAACAATTGATGAATGCCGCACAGAGGCCGGAGACGATGTCCCGGCGTTCAAAGTCTGAAGCCGTGGGAGAACGAGGGTGTTTGCGTGGTCATTAGTCTCAGGAGTGGACTCGTAAATCTCCGAGCAGTCTGAAAGGCGGTGTTGCTGGCGAGCAAAAAGATTAACGAAGCGACGGAAATTTTGGATCCTTATATCTCGAAAGAAGGACGGCCCGGATATCTAAAGTCGTAGGCATCCACTGCGATGAGGGTCGCAGGACATGGTCACGCCCATCTTTGAGGCCGAGCCATGCCACGCCATGGCTTGCAGGCATCTGTTCAGTGTCGTGGGGTCCGGCCACGAGAGAACAAGGAAGCGGGCCCGCATGATAGTTCAGCTCACCTTCGTCTGCAAGCGTTCCTCGACTAGCAAGAGGAGGACGATTTGTCGCTACGCCTCTTCGATGTGCGCGGAGCAAATTCCTTCTCATCGGACGTGGCTCCGCCAAGCAGCTTGTTTGAAGGGCGGCCGAAGCCATATATCCTATCTTTCACGACGAGTCGCGGTTAATACCCGCTGTCAGTGTTCACGCAGAGGCCATCAGTGGGCCACCTCTCGCCGGTTGACATTTATCCGTCATATTGGTGATGGAATAAGACCCCGAGATGGGCGGTGGATGTGACGTATGAAGTGCATGTACGTTGAAGACCACTGAAACGATACCGACAAGCGCTACTCGGGGACTGGTCTTGCTGGTCTCAGACATTGGTGTCAGCGACTGGGCAATGCAGGTTTGAAGACTACTAGGACCAGCCACGCAAGCATCCGGCAGTTTATGGTGTTCCAGCCCGAAAGAGCCTACTGCATTTGGGAAGCCGCATTGGAGAGCCGCCGCTTCGGTCTTAGGTTAGCAGTTTGATTGTCAAACGGAAAACTTTTGAAGAGCCACACTTGTCAGAAGGCCCATGGTCTAGCCCAAAAGAGCGAGAATGTTGTCAGAGGGCACTTACCCTGGCGAGAACTTCAGCTGGCGAGGCCCTCGATGCTGGCTTTTAGTCAAAGAAAGGTGGTGGAGGAGCAGAGACATACAGGCCAAAAACTTGTCCCGAGAGTTGAATCCCCGTGGTTATGGCTCCATATGTTCTCTCAGATACCCATGCTGGCATGTCAGCCGTTCCCGGACGAGAAATTGAGCTTCGACGGAGAGAGATAAATAAAGGCACTGAGGATAGTTTAAAGAAAGACGGGCAAATGGCTGAAAACCTGTTTCCGTCAAGCGAGCGTGCATGATGTCTAGTGACTAGTAGGCAAGGGAGAAGAGGGAAGAGATGACAAGAATGAAGTAGACTTGGCCAGGGACTCGGGTTACGCTGACATTCATTTCAAATACACCCAGACGAGAGTGGTTTTCCCCATTCCCATTCTTCTGTTGTTATACGGACCAGATATCACTTCCACTTATGTAAGGCTTCAATGTGGAAAAAATAGTCTATCGACTTTCATTAAGGTGTGTAGGGCATATGCCTGCACGACATCTAAACATCGTGACACTGGTCACATCCGTCCCACCTACTATTACCTCCAACCTGCACCAGGATCCTTAGCACTCTATTGATACGCTATTGATACTGATTGCAGTAATGTAGTGGACTGTTATGTATCGACATTTGGTTGGCTGCGGTAGGGAGAACCAGGCATAACGTAGTTGTTGATTGTGGCCTGCCGGTAGCACCATGACCGGCAAATCGCCACTACATACATTTGCTAAGTCTCCTCCATCAGTGTTATGTTGGGAATGGCGTCCACTAAGTGGCCCCCCATGATACCCATCACCCCCTCATACCCATCACTCTGTTTCCATACAAAACCAGCGAAATTAAGGATTTCTATCTTTATAAACATTAGGTCAGAAAACTTATGAAAATTAGAAGACTTAGATAATAGTATAAATATTATAGAAAAAATATTGAAAAACTAAAAACTAGCTTCTATATATAAATTAAATAGGATTGTATTAGTTAATCCAGAGGATAATGTATACTATATATGATCTTACTATATAGGTACAAACTAGTATTCTAGTTATTTATTATTATTGTTATTATATTATATAATACTATATACTATATAAAGCTCTAGATCTATAGTATAGTAATTACTTATTAACTACTATATATTTAGCTATAACTAGTACTAAGTATCTAGTATTTAATACTAATAAGGCGTAGAAAGCATACTACTATATATATAATAATATATATAATTACTATATACCTTATAGTATAATATAATTAATACTAGTAATTTTTCTTTTTACTATATATCCTAGTATTTATCTATTTATATAAAAAATAATACTTTTAGTAATCTATACTTTTTATTTTAATAATATTTAAATACCTATTTATCTATTCTATTTAAATTA
>QAPG01001227.1:0-10256 GCA_004366825.1 Colletotrichum spinosum
AGAAAAAATTACTAGTATTAATTATATTATACTATAAAGTATATAGTAATTATATATATTACTATATATATAGTAGTATATTTGTTATATTTTATTAGTAATAGATAGTAGGTAGGTAGTGTAAGCTATAGCTAAATATATAGTAATTAATAAGTAATTATTATACTATTAATCTAGAGCTTTATATAATACTATATATTATATAATAGAAGAATAATAATAACGAATAATTAGAATACTAGTTTGGACTTATATGGTAAGATTATATATAGTATGTATTATCCTCTAGATTTAACTAATATGTTGTAATTGATTGATTATATAAATATTATATAACTAGTTATTTCTATTTATAATATCTTTTTCTAAGTTATAACCTATATATATATACTATATATTATAAGAATAAATCTATATAATAATCTTTTTATTCCTATTAGCTTAAAAAATTAGGTTAACTACTTAGTTACTTATTACTATAGCTTTAGCTACCTTAATACTATATTTAACCTAATAATAATAAATGATACTAAGATTAAAAATATTATAAAACTATTATTTATTATTTTAATCCTTAAGTATTCCTTAAATATTCTCTTATATATTAATAATATAGAAAAATACTTATATTATTTATAAGTAATATAAGAGATACTAAATGAATATCTAGATATATAGCTATTTAGCTAACTATAATTATAATATATCTAAAACATTTAAAAGAAAAGATTTTTAATAATTAATAGTAAGACTTAAAATATAAAGAAAAGAAATAACTATAAGAAATAATATAAGAGAAGAAGATATATATTAATAAGAGAAAATAAATATTATTACTTATTTAATAAGTATAATAATCCTTATTTTTAAATTTACTTTCTATAGTATATTAAAGAAAAGTATTATTCTATATATTAATAAATATATATAATAATAATTCTTAATACTTTTTTTTATTTCTTATTATCTCTATCTATTATTAGTAACATATTCATAAAATTATAATATATAATTATAACTAAAAGAATTAAGTTAATAATAAAACTAATTGTAATACTACTCCTAGTTCTAACTAATTATATTATCCTATATATATCATTAAATATATTATTAAATATAATAATTAGATAGACTTTATTTTAAAAGGGTTTTAAAAATTCTAATTAGAAGATATATATAGAATTCTACTCAAAAGAGACTCCTACTTAATAGTGTTGAGGTGTAAAAAGTACGTCGTACCCGACCGACTGTTGTTGGCTTTTAAGTATGTTAACCGTAATCCTAACATCCCCCCATAAGGGTTTTGCTACGGTCGCATTAGCCCATTTGCGTAAGAAACCTCAATACATTGAGTAAAGAATCGCATCGGGACCTCTGCATTGCGGGATTGAACCCGTAGTACTTAATTATATATACGTTCCAATAGGGATATACATATAGACCAACTGTAGCATAAGGTTGTACTACTATATTAAGGTATAAAAGGTACGTCGTACCCAACCGACTATTATTAGCCCTTAAGTATATATTAACGATAAACCTAACAAATAGTAATAATCTATTTAATAAATATATATATTTCTAAAGTTATAACCTTTAGAGAAATATTTATAACTAAAATATAGTAAGATTATACTAACTATAAATATTCTCTTAACTTATTATTTTAAACTATATCTTCTTCTTTAGATTCTATTCATAATCTTAGAAAGATATAGAATAATTAGAATATAGTAATTTATATTAAGAAGTATAAAAATATATTCTAATAAATTAAGATAAAGATACTAATTAGTATATACTCAAGATTTATCTTTAATTAATAGGGAAAATAAGTTAGACTTACTAATAGAAATAGAAATATAAATAATATATATATCTATTACTATATATAAGTATAGAAAGAATAAAACTTCTATTTTAAAACCCTATAGCATACTTATTAAAGAGTTTTTTAAAACTAAAAAGAAATATATTTTAATATAATAGAAAAAGAGGTATTATAGTTACTTAAGAATTATTTTATTAGTAGAAAAATATATTTCCCTATAAGTAAAAAGACTATAAAGGAGAAATTAGTAGAAATATTTAATAAAGATATATTAACTTAATAAATAGAAGAAAGTATGAAAGCTAATTAGAAGGATTACTACTACTAAAAATAAAAAATTAAAAAGAATTTAAAATATATTAAATAATTACTAAAATTGAAAAAGTTTATTTTTATTAAAGAATAATAATTCTTATCAGATTAAATACAGCACTAAGGTAGCCAAAGCTATAGTAGTAGGTAACTAAGTAGTCGACTTATTTATTTAAGCTAATTAGTATAAAGGTATTATTATATAGATTTATCCTTATATTACGTAGTATATATATATATACTATAACCTAAATATAGATATTACAAATAGAGATAACTAGTTATATACTATTTACATAATCAATTAATTACAATATTTACTAGTTATAAACTAATACTAATTAGTAGTACTTTCCTACTACTAGTATTATTTACTACTACTTAACTATAGATCAATAAAAAACAATCTAACAAGATAAAATCATAATACCTCTTAAAAAAACTTCTAGAAACCTATATAATAAAAATAGGTAATTTAAAGTTATTATAACTATATATTATACTAAAATATTAGAATAACTTCTAGAAACCTATATAGTAGAATTATAGAAAGAAGGCGAACTTATAATAACCTATTAACTTAATATTATTTATATCTATTACATAACAAACTAACAATTTAGATTAATACTAAATCGTTAAAATAAGAACATAATAATAAACATATTAGAAATTAATATAAATAAGAAAAAAAGATCTATAGTAAATAAACTACTATCTCTTACTACTATCCCTAAATATCCTATATATATTCAACAAATAGAAAAACAATAAAAAATCAACTTAATAACTATAATACTATAATATACCTCATAAGAAAAAACTCCTAATAAATAACAATATCCTAAAGACTAAAAGCTATCTAACCTTAAAATTTAAGTTTTAACAAATAAGCTATCCTATAGTAAAAGAAAAAAAAGAATTAAACAAAAACCTTATTTTATTAAATAAAGAAATCTTAAATACTAATACAGAAAAGCTAGCAATATAAAACAACTAAAAATACTCTAATACTTCCCCTCAAATATTCTATATGTAATTATAACTAACATATAATATATATCTATAGTAAGTACCCCATAAGGATACTTAAAGAACTAGTAAGTTTATAATATTATAACAAAACATACTAAAGCTAAAAGTATTATAAGTCTATTATCTACTACCCCTATATTTAAATATTCCTAAAGTATTTACTTACTTATTAATAACGCAAAAAGTTAATTAATAATTACTTACTAATAATATAAAGACTTTAAATAAATATTTAGACTAACTAATAGTAAGATCTAAAATACAAAAAAGAAATAACTATTATAATAATATAAAAGACAAACCAAGAGATATTACTACTTACCTAATAAATATAATAGCTTTCTTATTCTTAAACCTACTTTTAATAAAATACCAAGGAAAAATACTACTCCATATATTAATAAGTATATATAATACTTATTTTATAATACTTATTTTCTTTTATCCCCTATTACTTCTATCTACTACTAGTAGTATATTTATATAACTAAAAATAAATAGTTTAGATTAATAATCCTACTAACTTCAACCTTATTACTAACTAGCCAAACTATATTATACTCTCTATATATATTATTTAAATATAATAATTAAACTAATTCTATTTTAAGAAATCTTAAAGAATCTAAATTAGAGAAAATATATAAAATGTCACTAAAAAGAAACTTCTACTTAATAATTATAATTTATCTAATAAGTATATATACTTCTAAAACTATAGGTTTTAGAGAAATACTTATAGTTGAAACATAATAAAACTATACTAACTACAAATACTCTCTTAACCTATTACTTTTAATTATATCTTCCTCCCTAGATCCTATTAATAATACTAAAAAAGTATAAAACTACTATAATATAATAACTCCTTATAATAAATATAATAAAATATTCTAGCAAATAGGGATAGGAATACTAATTAGTATATACTAGAAAGTTATATCTAAATAGTAAAGAGAACAAACTATACTTTCTAATAAAAACATAAGTATTAATAATATATATATCTACTACTATAAATAAATATAGAAAAAACAAAACCTCTACTTTAAAAACTTATAAAATACCTATTAAAAAACCTTTTAGAATTAGGAAAAAATATATTTTAATATAAAAAAAAGAATACTATGGTCACTTAAAAACTACCTTATTAGTAAAGAAATATACTTCTTTATAAATACAAAAACTATTAAAAAAGACTAATAGAAATACTTAATAAAAATATATTAATATAATAAATAAAAGAAAACATCAAGTACAACCAAGAAGGCTATTGATAGCTAAAGTAAGAAATTAAACAAAACTTAAAATATATTAAATAACTATTAAAAATCAGAAAGTTTATACCTATTATAAGATAATAACCTTTAATACTAGATAGCTTAAGAATAAAGATAACTCCAACTTAAATAATACTATTAACATTAATTATAAAAAGCCAAATAATATTAACTTTATAATTAACCTCAAATACATAAATAACGATACTTATACTACAAACCCCTATTTTAAGAAATAATCTTAACTAAAAAGGATAATAAATAGGAATATAAAAACCCTTAAAACTCTATATATACCTTAAGGGTAACTACTAGATATCTCCAAAATATCATATTATTTTTAATTAACTTTATAAAAAATCAAAATATTATTTAATAAAGCATACTAATTCAGTAATAAGTATATAAATAAAAACATAATATCTTTAAAGATAAAATATAGACTTTTATTACTAAGTATATCAATTATAACATTAAATAGAATTCTATAGGAAGAATGTTTAATAATATATTAACTAGATAAATATATATATACTACAAAATATTAATCATACTAATTTGAAATAACTTCTCAATCACCTAGATAACTATTATAGAAAATAAAAAAACATAAACCTCAAAATATTTATAAAAAATAATAACTATATTAATATAATGTAAATATTTAAAATAATAATAACTGGAATTAACTTATTTAGATATATCTATTAAAACTTTAAGATTTATAAAAGAAAATTCATAAAGAGATATATATAACTATACGCTAAATATATAATATAATCAATATCCTCTATAATATTATTAATAAAACAAAACTAACCATTAACAAACTATATGAATAGATTACGAATATCTTCAAAAACTAATAATAATAATTTAAGTAAAAAAGCAACTTTATTATAAATTACAATTAGTTCTTAGCTAACTATACATATAATAACTAAAAGTATAACTAATACTTCAACTACTAATAACTATATCAAACTCTATATTAATTAGGTAATAGTAATACCTCAAAACAACCTTAGAAAAAACCTTAAGGTAGAAATATATATAATAAATACTAAATATACTTAAAATTAGTAATAGAATACTAATTAATAAAATATACTAATAAGAAGTATAAAACAATAACACTATACTTTAAAAAAGCATTTATTATTAATATAAAATTAGTAGAAGAAATTACTACTTATTTTAATAATACTATACTAATAAAAACAATTAAAAAATATTATATGATAATATAGGTTAGATATCTAAAAATAACTTTATAATAATCTACTTTATAACTATAAATAATAATATAATAATAATTAATCCTAAAAAACTTATAGAAATCCTCTAAGATTATACCTATTACTACTCTATAATACTAATTAAACTAAATACCTTCTTAACTTCAAAATCCTCTAAAGTTATATTTAAAAATATCTTCCTGTAAATAAAAACAGAAAACCCCTTTATAAGAAATATATAATAATTAAAAACCTTTTAGAAAGTTATATTTTATATCTACCTTAACTAAACTACCTTAAGAATAAATATAAAATTTAAAAATAAGTAAAACCTTATAAATTTCAGTATAATTTAAATACCTATACCTTTTAGAAATATCAACTTTAATATTATACTAATAACTACTTTATTTCTTCTCAATCTCCCTAATATAAATTAATTCCAAATCTACCTTTATAACCTCAATAATAAAATCAAATAAACGAAAATATTTTTACCTATCGAGAAATATAATAAATACCTATAGTTTTCAATTTTAAAAGGTTTTTATAATAAAACTATTCATTTCCTAATAAAAATAAAAATATAACAACTTTATAAAAAATTTAACTACCTTAGTATCTACAAACTAAATAACATCCTTAACAAAACAGGCCAAATAGTAACTACTAATAAAATTAAAATAATCATAAAAGACTACTACTAATACTAAATAAATAGTAAAATACCATAGTAATTCAAGTTCAACCTCAAAAATAACTATAAATTTAATATAGAGATTATTATTAATATTATATACCTTAATAGTAATAAGCCTATACTATATATAATTAATATATTAACAGTATTTACAACTATAAAATTCATAAAGAATATCTCTATAAAAAACATATAGTATATATTAAAAATATACTAAATCGATATATATTATAATCCCCTAAATAAAATTATTACTAACACGAGACATAACTTAACTACTAAAAACTTTAAAAAGAAAAACTAATAATATAAATACTAAGGTAAAAGTTATACTAATTAAAACTTATAATAATATTAGTAAGATTAAGTAATACTATACCTCCCTATAGAAAGTATATAAAATTATATATAACAAAATACCAGAGATACTAAGAGAAGAAGCACTTTAGAACATAATTAAAATAATTAATAATACTAGTAGCCCTAATAGCCTTATACTAACCCTACTTATTTTTAGAATATACCTATACCTTAATATATCATTACTACTATCTCTAGATATAGTAAAACATATAACAATTATCTATAAAATAATAGAAGAAGTACATAAAATCCATATATAATACTAAGTCTTAGACACCTTAAGTATATATTATAATATCTATATACTAACTCTTATTATAATTAGATATATATACATATGCTAAAAAGACTAGAGCTAGATTAAGCCTTTTAGGCTTATTGTAATTAATAATAAGATATATATTATAAAGATAGAAAGTAAACCTAACACCTTCTAAATAATAATACTCAAACCATACTACTAACCTCAAATTAAAAACAATAACAACTAGAAACCTTATAATAATATAATTAAAAGCAAAACTCTACTAAAAAAATAACTATAATAGTAATATTTAAAAAAAGCTAAAATAGTAAAGATAACTATATAAGAATAATATTTTTATCACAAGAACCTACCTCCCTAACACTATATATTACAACATCTACCTTACTATAAAAGAAATAGAAATACTAGTTAAAATACTTAATTTCTACTAATATAACCTTATTGTAATACTAAATAAACCTTTTACAAAATCACATACTAAAGAGTAAGAAACCCTATTAATAAAATAAATACTATACCTTAAGCATTTTAATATCTAAAAATACAAATAAATAAAAATATTCAACCTAAAGTTTATTAATAAAATTAGAAATACTAATAATATATTATATGAAAAATTTCAACTAGTTATTAAAAACTTTAATAATTAGAAGAAAGCTAATATCCTCACATAATTATCCATAATATAATATATTAACTATTACCTCATACTAACACTATTAATAATACTGTATTCCAATACCCCTATAGAAATCTACTTCTATAATATTACTTAAATATATATATAAATAGAAATACAACTAAACTACCTCATACTAGTAAAACCACCTACTAGCCTATACTAATTATACTTAGAAAATACTATTATTATTATTATGTAACTATTATATAGCCTTACAGAATCAAATACATACTAATATACAATATACTCTAACTACTATAAAGATAAATTAAGTATAAAAACCTTATTATATAACCTATATTTTATAATCTCGAAGCTAGATAACCCATATTTCAAAATCATTAATATATAAATAAAGAATACCCTCAACCTCTACTTATCTAAATTTAATAACAAAAAAGAAAGAACTCCAGTAAGTAGGATTCATAACAAAGCTAAAATCAATACTTATATATAATAAACCCCTTATATTAAATAAAAGTATAATAACCCTGAAAAGTAATAATAATATAACTTTTACCTAAAAGAACTAATATAAACAAATAACAATTATTAACTATATATCTACTAAAGCGAAATTAGTATATGTTACATAATAAATATAAAAAATATATATAGCTTCTATATACTAACTAGAAATATACTTCAACTTCTCTATTATAACTTAACACTTAAACCTAATAAAACAAAAATCAAACAACTTAATAAATACTTTATATAATAAATAGCCAACCTAAAATAAAACCTAATATTTATTCCTACTAATATTAAGAAAACAAAACTCTATATCTCTATTAATAAATCCTTTACTAATAATAAAAATATAATATTTTAACTAAGATTTATTATTATCCTGAAGATAGAGGATAATAACAATAAGGATAATAATACCTTTAAGTTTAGAAGTAATATTATTTACTTTTCTTCTATTAAATTAAAAAAACTGTATAGAATATATTAACTTCTAAAATCTATAATATAATTATAAGAGTTAATATAAAATACATAATTTCTGCTACTTTTAAATAAATAATTAAATATTTAAAAATACTAATAATACTAATAGTAGTTTATACTTACTTATACTCCTTCTATAAATATCTTATTAAACTAAATATTATAAAGGAGAAATACTTTATAATTAATATTATAATACTAAAATAATTATATAAATAGAAAGAAATGCTTAAGATCTATTAAATTAATAATAAGAATGATTTTATAGATAGTATAACTAAAAAGTCTAATAATCAAACCCTTAAGAACTTTATAATAATAAATAAAATAATAATATAAATAAAACAATAGATTATAAAAACTACTAACAGTAATAAGAAAAGAAAATAAAAGTAAAAAAAATATATAAGGCGAAAAAAGAAAGTAAGGAATAAAAAGAAAGATATATTATAATAAGAACCTAAAATACCTAATATAATATTAAATAAGAAGTATGTTTTTATATTAAAATACTATTTATAGTATTTTTATAGTTTTTAATATAACTAAAAAGATTTATATAATCAGAAGTAATTTTATACTATTTAGTATTTTACGCTATTTTTACATTTAACGCTACTTTTATATGTTTATACTACTTTTATATTTTATACTATCTTTAATATTTAACACGCTTTAGGTACAAAAGAGAGTATTACTAGTATTAGGTTAAATATAGTATTGAAATAGCTAAAGCTATAGTAGTAAGTAACTAAGTAGTCGACTTACTTATTTAGGCTAATTAGTATAGAGGGATTATTATATAGATTTATCCTTATCTTATATAGTATATATATATATATATACTATAACCTAAATATAGATATTACGAATAGAAATAACTAGTTACATACTATTTACACAATCGATCGATTATAACATTTACCAATTATAAACCAACAATTCTTTATACTAAAAAGCTTAAAAATAGAAATAACTCTAATATAAATCATATTATTAATATTAATTAGTAGAAATATATTAATTCTTAAACTTATAGCTAGTTAAACTAAATACCTAGATAGTTATATTTATATAAAGTTTTATTATAAGAAGTAATTCTAATTAAAAAGAATAATATTAAGAAGAATTATAAAAACCCCTAAGACTCTATATATATTTTAAGAAAGACTACTAGATATCTTTAAAATGATATATTACTTTTAGCTAATTTTATAAGAAAGTCAAAATGTTATTTAGTAAAATATACTAATTAAGTAATAAGTATATAGGTAAAGATTATAATATTTTTAAAAATAAGATATAGACTTTTATTACTAAATATATTAGTTCTAAATATATAATTAGTTAAATTAAATATCTAGATAATTATATTTATATAGAATCTTATTATAAGGGATAAGTTTAATTAGAAAGAATAATATTAAGAAGGATTATATAGATTCCTAAGATTCTATATATATTTTAAGAAAGATTACTAAATATCTTTAAAATAATATATTATCTTTAGTTATTTATATAAGAAAACCCAAACATTATTTAGTAAGATATACTAATTAAGTAATAAGTATATAGGTAAAGATTATAATA
>QAPG01001228.1:0-10401 GCA_004366825.1 Colletotrichum spinosum
ATTATTTTATTTAAAATTCAATATATAAGATTTATAGTAATAAATATACTACCTATAAGTATAAGAAGGTAACTATTGAAAATATTAGTATTAGTAAAGAGAAAGAAAATAGTAATGAAAAAATAATAAAAGGATTATTTTAGTATACTAAAATAAAATAAAAATGTTAACTTTAGAAAAGGCTAGCTAAGTATTCCTGCTTATACCTATAAAGATAGTTAAATACATAATAAAGTATAATACGTTTATTATAATAAATAATTTCTTTTATTTAAATACTTAAAGGATTATTTTAAATACTATTTACCCTATTTCATTTATAATAACATATTACTTAGGATTTAAAAATATCTCTAGCAACTCTACTACTAGGGGGGTATATAAGAATAAATATAGCACTAAGGCTGCTATATGGCTATGCTAACTTATGTAAGGTCTAACTGCTCTATTTATACGTATTTAAGCGCTTCACTCTAGCTTGAATAGATTATACCTTTCAAAAACCTACATTTAGACTATATACTATATTATTTATTCATTACATTATAACAATATTAATTTTAATTTTAAAATTATTATTAATATTATCTATATTAATAACTACTTTATATTCCATATCATTCATATTATAATAGTATTTAATACTACTGGATCCCTATTAAATATCTTAGTAAAAACGATATAGGAAATATTTAAAATATACTAGATTAATATATACTAAAGCTTTCCTAATTTTATTACTACTAATATAAATATAACCTTTCAATCTAAAGACTTTAGATTAGAAGTAAAAATAATAAGATTAATAATTTAAATTATTTCTATTGAGGTATATAATAGTATTAGTAGGGTTAAGTATTACTATATATCTTTATATTATATATATAAGATTTACTATAGTAAAATACTTATTACTACTTGAGAAGTATGCTTTTGGGTAGTATATAAAGTAATTAATAATACTATTATACTAAATAGTTTTATACTTACTCTATTTACTTTTAGAATATACCTACGCCTTATAGAAAATTTAACTCTTTTTCTAGATATTATTACCTAAATATATACTATATATAAAATAATAGAAGAAATTCACTATAAGTATACTAAACATACTATTAATACTACTTTAGTAATATATAATAGCTTTAATACTTCTTAAATTATAACTTTCTTATTCTAATTTTTTATATATATATAGTAAGAAATAAATAGCTAGTAAGGCTTATACTACTTCTTTACTACTTATAATAAGATATATATTCTTCAATTTCCTTATAGCTTTCAAGAGTTTCAATCTATAGTTATAAAATTATATTTTAAGAATGATTAAAAGATCCTATTACGATATATTATTAAAATACTAATACCTAATAGTATCTATAAGAAATCTATAAGAGCTTATACTACTACTACTAGAGATTTAATATTATATAGAAATATATATTCCTATAGTAATACTCTAATTTTACTTATAGTTATCTCTAAAAAACCTTGGAATATTTAATAAATACTATAAGATATTATTACTATATATGATAGTAATACTACTACTATTAATAATAATAATTCTCTATTTATTGAAGTAGTTAGTAATATACTATTTTAACTATATATATATAATAAAGTTATAAGTATTTTAAGTTATATAATATATATAAGTAGTTAACCTTCTCTAGATTCTAGTGAAAAATCCTGTTTTATAATATATTTTATAATAAAGGAATAATTAGATATAGTATTAGTATTTAACTTCTATAAAAAAGTATTATTATAATACTAGGTCTATTATTTAAAGAGTTAATTAAAAAAGAAGTTGAGAGTATTATTACTAATAGTATTATAGAGATTATTTAGTATAATCCTATCTTCTATGAAAGTTATAACTATTTTAAGTTTTATATTATTAATAAAGTTAAAAATAAGAATACTAATAAGGTATATAAGAAGTCGAGATTTATGATCTAAAGCTTTAGAAATAATACTTAGTTTAAAATATTGACGTAATTACTAATGATCTAATAAAGTAGCTAATAATTAACCTTAGTTATAGCTTTAACTTTCCTTTAGTATAGTAATATAATAATATAGTTTTCTAATATTATATAAGTTTATACTTAAGTTAAAATAGAGTTTATAAAACGTATTATAATTAAATTATTCTTATATCTTAAGGATTAATTTCTCTAGGTTTTATTATAATTATTATTAAACTACTATATAGTTTTACTAAAGCTAGTACTTACTAGTAAGTAACTTATTCTAAATACTATAAGAAGTAGTTATAAATAGAGATATTAATATATAACTTATACCTCTTTATCCTACATTTTAAAAATAATATATTTAGTTTTATTAATATACAAACTGATGATACTTTTAGCTTTTGAGATACTACCTTCTTATACTATAAAGATAAAAAGCTTTAAAAAGCTTTATTTAAAATAAAACTTAAAATAGTCCTCTTAAAAGTAGTATTACTAGTATTTAATAGAGGTATCCTATTTCTTAATCATAATACTTTCTATTTATACTAAAAGTACTAAAAGTAAAAACTCGCCCTTATTAATATTTATATAAAACTTAANATATTAAATAATATATATATAGTATATATCCTATTTCAATATATTAATTTGAAGTATTATTTAACTTCTCTTATATAATATAAGAGTAATAACTTTTAGATAATAATACTACCATACTTAAAAAGTATTTTAAATAGTAAATTAAATATTTTAATTATAGCCTTAACTTTATACTATTTAATTTCTCTAAAGTATACTTCTATACTTTTATTAATAGTTTATTTACTAATAATATTAATTTTCTATTTTAATTAGGATTCATAATAATTTTAAGTTAAAAGATTACTATTAGTAATAACTAATTCGATTTCTATAGTAACTTTATATACTACTCTTCTATAAAAACTAAAAGAGTTATTAGGAATATACTTATTTTAGAGATTTATAGTATAATAACGAGTATAAACATTACTTATACTTTTATTATATTACTTAAGAAGATCTTCTAATACTAAAAACTTATTGAAATTCTAATTACTTTATATACTAACTTATATTTACTTTATAAATACTTTATAAAATCTATTATTATTAAGGCAAAATACTTTATAATTAATAATATAATATTAAAATACTTATATAAGTATTATAAGATTTATAAAATATACTAAATTAATAGAAATAATTATATTGCTAATACTTTTATAACAAGTCTATTAAACTATACCTTTAAGTAGTTTATCAATTCAAACTATATAACTATTTAAATAGAGGGATAGGTAATTCGAGTAGAGTAGATAAATAGG
The DNA here is from genome assembly GCA_004366825.1 of Colletotrichum spinosum. Taxonomy (NCBI): domain Eukaryota; kingdom Fungi; phylum Ascomycota; class Sordariomycetes; order Glomerellales; family Glomerellaceae; genus Colletotrichum; species Colletotrichum spinosum. The sequence goes on from QAPG01001228.1 coordinate 3,335, forward strand.
TATTTAAGTATTATTAAGATAAAAAAGTATAGATTGCTAAAAGTACTGTTTTTTAGATAAGTAGATAAGTATAAGGGTATATAGTAAAAAGGAAAAGTTATTAGTATTAGTTATACTATACTATAAAGTATATAGTAACTATATATATTACTTTATATATAATAATATACCTTTTATACCTTACTAGTAATAAGTATTAGGTACCTAGTACTAACTATAGTTTAATATATAGTAATTAGTAAGTAATTGCTATACTATAGATCTGGAACTTTATATAATACTACATACTATATAATATAATAATAATAACAAATAACCAGAACATTAGTTTATACCTATATAGTAACATTACATATAGTAAATATTACCCTCCGGATTAACTAATAATATATCATAATTCTATATATAGTTATATTACTTCAGTAGTTATAAAGTATATTATTTACTAGTTATTATATTAGATTTAGATAGTTAGGTAAAACTTATATATTTTATTTTTATTGAATATACTTATTATAAAGTCTATTTAAAATATAATAATAAAGCGGCTGGTGAAAATAGCTTCTTAAGTAGCTTAAGATAATACTAAAAGTTCTATTTTAGTTTTTGAAATAGTAATAGTATTTTGTTTATTAGTTTGCTATATTATTAAGCTTCTAAAGAGATATATTATATATACTTAAGAGTTCTTTTCATTATTACTATTATTTATAAAGCTAGTATTTGTAGTAATTATAAAGTTGTTAAATAGATTTCTAGTTTTATAGTTAAACGTAAAGTAGAAGTTTTTAATTTTATTAAACTATTATATTATTTATTTAACTTCTATATAGTAGTTATCCAAAGGGCTATAGTTAAAGTGTAGTAATTAGCTTATTATATAAGTAATATTTAGTTTTATTATAATAGTGGTGTAATTAATAAAACTAATATCTTATTAGTAGTATTTAATTTCTATGTAAGAGGCTTGATTATATTATCATAGGAGCTGTTTAGTCTTTAAAAGGGTTTTAAATTATTTAGTATATCATACATGTTTCATAGAATACTTAAGGAAGTTTATAATATATATTACTTATAAAAACTATAGCTATTACGCTACTTAATTTTAAATAATTCTAATATTAAGAAACTACTATAAGCTTTTATTTTTTTAAAGTCATACTTTTTTGAAAGGGCTATTAATAATTTGAGTATTTTAGATATGTCTTATAAGTGGAATAAGAATATATAGTTATTAATATGGAAGGAAATGATACTATACTTCTTAAGTTAGTAATATAGCTTTCTTATAATAAGTTTAAAATTAAAATACTTAAAGTTTATTTCTAGATAGTATTATTATAAGGGAAGAGATTTCTAAAAGCTATAAAGTATTTTATTAAAGTAGTAGATTTTACTTAATATTTAATAATTTAGTAATATTTCTATATAGATAATTTTGATAAGTATTATATATATAAAAGTATTAATCATATCATATTCAAGTAATTTAAGATTAAAATAGTTAGTAATTACTATAAGGATTTAAAATAATATATCTACTAGAGTAACTATATAAGTCTTACAGTTATCTTATAGCTATTAATTTCTATAGATAACTAGTTAAATCTTCATTTTTAGGAAATACTTATATTTATCAAGCTTATAGGTATAAACTTAGTAGTACTTTAAGATTTCTAACCTTTTTATAAGAATCCTATTAATTTCACTTTAAGAGTATGATTTAATATAACTCTTGAGATAAGTCTATTTAGCTACTACTATAGTTTTAATATATAAATAAGTAAGTATTACTAAGTAAGATATAAGTAATAATAATAGTTTTTATTATAAGACTCTTAGAGTAAGAGTTTCTGTTCTTTTATATTTTAAATACTTTCTAATATCTAATTCGCCTTATAGTTAAAGTCTGTTATTAAAAGTTTTAATATTTATATTCTAGAATCCTTAAGAAGGTTAAATGTCTAGGACTTTTTTAGTTAATTATTAATATAATTCTATAGTTATAAGTTAGAGTGTTTTAAAATCTCTTAAAATAACTAAAAGGCGCTAATTAAAAAAGTAGTTTTAAATAAAGATCTCCTGGTTATTCTAATATAATATCTTATCTATTTTTTATATTTAATTCCTTCTAAAGATATCTAAGTTTCCTACCTTTTTATAGTCTTATTTATATAAATAAGATTGCAGAAGAATACGGTAGGTAACTCTAGAAGGATTATTAATATAAATCTTATAGTTTTAAATAGTGTTTTATAAGGCTTAGGGGTAGCTATTATATAGATATAAAACTTCGAATTACTATAGCTACTTCTTATTATGTCGACTATTTCGTTAGGCCTTTCGCTTAGGCTTAAGTCAATAATTAAGCTAATTTTAAGTAGTTTTACTATGGTTAATTATTCTTATAAGTAATATGAGATTTTATTAGAATTAAACTATTTAAAGTCGTCTTATAGAAAAGTTAAATCCCTATTAAAAAAGAGGGTTTTATTAAAAGAGACGTTATAAGTTATTATAATTGTATTTCAAAGTAGGTTTTATAGTTAATATTAGTTCGTTAAAATATAACTAACTAAAAGTCTAATAAGAATATACTTCTTAAAACATACTAACTAATTATACTTGAGTTTTATATTTATAGTAAGTATAGAGTATTTATAGATATAGGTATAACAGTAAGCTAAATCTAGCTTTATAGTATTATTTCTTTAAGTAGTTTTATAAAGTCTCTAATATAGTATTTACTAGTTGAAAAGATATATTAGTATTTCATTATGGAGAAAAACTAATATTTAGAAAGTTTTGAGCTAGAATTTATAAAGTGGTTTACTCTTATGCTTTATAGTTTTTATATATATCTTAATAATTATTCTAATATACTTAGTACTTCTATTTTAGCTTTAAATATATAGAGTAAAAAGTTTGAGGTATATGCCTTAAGAAGTTAGATTATACTTTAGATTTTTCTATTTAGAGAGTTTATTATTATGAGAATAAGTATAGTATTAAGGCTACTATATAGCTATAGCGACTTTTATAAAGCCTAACCGTTCTATCTATATATATTTAAGTATTTTATTCTAGTTTGAATAGATCATATTCTTTAATACTTTATATTTAGACTTTATACTCTATTATTTATGTATTATAGTTATAAGCTTAGTTTTATTTAATTTCTCTCTAAATTACTATTAATTCAACAATATAAAGAAAATCTTTTTTAAATCTATCTTTTTACTGCTTTAATAAACTATTTAAAAATAATATATTTACCTATTAGTAGCTTTAATATAATAATAAAACTATCTAATAGTTCTAATTTTAACTATTAGTATATTATATTATAATTCTATATAATAAGTTGAGATATCTAGAAATAATTTAATCTAAATATTAAACTAGATCTTAATATTTTAAAACTAACTTATCTACTTAATTTTAATAAATAGTTCATCTATAAAAATACTACTTAATAAGTAACTATAAGTATTAAATTCTTTATTCCTAAAATTAAAAGTATTTTTAACTATTATATAGTAAATCCTAAGTTTTAAATAGTTTAGAAATCTTACTATAAAGAAATAAGGAAATATTATAATATAATCTAGATATAAGTTAATATTACTATTAATAATAGCTTTCTAATATTTATTTAAATAGAATTCCTCAATAATAATAATATCTCCTTTTAAATCTTTCTAAGAGTTCTAAAATATTAATATATTTAGAATTATTCAATTATATAATCATAAATTAAAATAGAATATAAAGAAATACTTAAGAAAGTTAATTTAAATATATCTAGTTTGATCTAATAAAATAAGTAGTATATTATCTACCTATAAGTTATTACTTATTAGATTCTTAAAATTAAAAAAGGACTTATAATTAAAACATAATCTTAAATATTTACTAAATATATTTCAACTAGTTAAATTACAATTTAAGATTAAAATATTATTAAGAAAGAAACTTCAAACTTAGAAATTAATAGTCTAATTAAATATAAAGAAGTCTATTCTATTCTATCTTATACTAAAGAAACTTTAATAAAAAGCTATAATAAAATACTATCTATATTAACTATTCTTATAGGAAAGTTAGATAGTATATCTTAATTTAAATTAAAACACTTATATAATTTTAGAAGTTACTTATATCTTCTAGAAAGTATAAGTATATTAAATATACTACAATAAACCTATATAATAAATTCTTCAATATTTAAATAATAATTACTATTCAAAATAATATTATAAATAAAGTAAATAACTTAGAACTATATATTCTTTACTAGAAACTAGCTAAAGAAAATAACTAAATTCCAAAAGATATACTAATAAAGCTAAAAAGGTATTTTTAGTTACTTTAAAAGTTAAAATAATCCTTTTATAGTAAGTCTAGTAGTAGTAATTACTACTCTTCTAATTTGATATATATAAATATTAACCTTTTTCTTCTTAAAAAGTTAATTATAATCTTTCTTAAAATCTTCTTAACTATTTAAAACTCTTATTTATTTTTAGTAAGTATAGTATTTAATAACTATAGAGTAATTTATATTACTAATTGAATAATTACTTTTAAAAAGAAATCCTTTAAATTAGGTATAAGAATAAATACTATTTAATATAATTTAGCTAACTCTGTTATAATTAGATAAAATAAGTAAATAATTAGAAATATCTTTAATAGTCTAAAAAAGAAGAATTTATTAAATTTAATATTAGATAATATTACTTGTGTTAAAAATTTCTATATGAATATTATTTTAGAGATTCTATTTCTTAATAAAGCTAAAATCTAATATATATATGTTAATTATACTTTTAGATTCAGTTTAATTAACTCATCTTCTATTATAAAATAATTATTTAGAAAGCATAACTTTATATTCTGTAAATATAAGCTAGTTTCAAACTATCTTATAAACTATTTAAATAGTTTAAGTATTATCTTAAAATATCTAAATACACTATTTTCTCAACTTTACTTCAAGATAGTTCTCCTAAATATAAAGTTCAATAACACCTATATATAATACTTTTAAATAGGATATTTTAGAAAGAATACTTTTAAATATTTAATTTTTAATATTTAGAGGGTAAAGATTAGAAGATTAAAATAACTAGATTATTCTTACTCTATAAAAGCTTATTCTTAATAAGTAATCTTTAGATAAACTTTAGAATTATAATTAATTTGCTTATTCTATTATATTACTTAGGATTTATTTAACTTTCCTAAAGCTTATAAAAGTACCTCTTACGTATATATTATTAAAGATGAATTTTCAGGCTTATTCGTTATATTTATACTACTTAATAAAATGAATAACTTAGGTTTTTAAGTAATAATAATATTTAAAAGATAAATTAAAAAATAAAAAAGCTTTTTAATTTATAAGATTTAATAAGATATTAAAAGAGTAGTAATAATAATGAATAGAAAAACTAATTATTAAAAATAAGTAATAAAGTAAAAGATTAATCTTAAGTTATCTTTTTTTATATTAAAGAGCTAGTTAGAATAAGTAAGTATATTAGAAACAGATTAATTACTTAAGGAATAAAAATATCAAAAGCTACTAGACTACTATTTAAACTATAAGTAAAATTAATTTAAATAGTAGTTCTACTATATAATATATTTCTAAATATTTGAAATAATTAGAAATTACTATATAAAGTTAAAGAAACTTAGTATAATTAGTATTTTTATTAGCAAGTATTAAAGTATACTCTAAACTTTTATTAAGACTTATAATATTACTAGGGATAAATCTATACTTATAGATATTAAGTATACCTACTTAAGAAATATTATGAATAAGGTATTTTAAAGAAAGTATTTAAAGTTAAACTAAAGAGATATATTAAATACTTAATAAGTTATATTCTAAATACTTATAACTTCTATAGAATCTAAATCCTTATTTCTTTAACAATTATTATTATTTAAAATATCAAATTTAATAAGATAAGATTTTATTTAAAATAAGATTTATATAATATACTCATAAAAGAAGTTATAAAACTACTAATTAAGTTAATTACTAAAAGGTATAATAATCTTATTTTTAAAATATTTAGAGATTTTAAAATAGTAAGAATATTTAATAGAAAGTTCTCTCTTCTATTAGTTATCCTATTAGTACTAGAAATAGCTTAAGATATTAGGTTAAATTTAGAATTAGTTTTAAAGATTAATAAGAGGGGTTTAATTATACTTAAGCTAATATTTCAATTAATAAGACTAATTTAGATTTCTGATTAATTTTAACTAAATAGAATAACCCTAAGTAAAAATTAAAATTTTAGAAGTATATTAATAATTAAAAAACTAAATAGTATATTTAAAGTATAGAATCTAGCTAGTTAAAAAGGGATATTTATTTTAATTAAATAAATAGGTAATTACTTTAGAATTCCTATTCAGTTAATTTAAAAAAAACTCAAGTGTAGCTTTAGACTTTAATTAATTAAATTAGATTTAACTACTTAGGAATCTAACTAATTATATAAGAATAAATAATAATAGTAATTTAAGCTAGAGATTAATATTAATAACTAAATAATACTTTTAAAAGAATATAATAGTAGTATTCTATATTTTATAGAATATAAATAGGAAAACTTTACTAGTATTTATTTATCTAATTAGTAGTAGAGGCTAGATAAAGATAGTTTTAACTTTTTAACTATATTCCTTATTATTCAAAATATAGTATTAAAAAAGAAGGGTCATTCTACTAAAGTTTAAATATATTTTAATTAACTAGTTATACTACTAAGGATTTAGAAAAATATTACTAACCTTTTAGAATTACTATATAAGGTATAGTTGTATTAAAAGTCTCTAATCTATTTAAAGTCATATACCTCTTAGGGTTCTTTTAAAAGTAGTTGCACCTTATAGTTAGCTCTTGCCTTATATATTCTATAGATAATACTAGTTCTGAGGAACTATTTAAATAGAAGAAACGTTAGGTAGTAATAATATAGTTAGTTAATATAATTACTAATAAATATAAGAAGTATATTATAAAGGGAAAATATAGG
>QAPG01001229.1:0-10283 GCA_004366825.1 Colletotrichum spinosum
AAGATTTCTATAATCTTTATTTAAATTATTTAGGGTATAAGTAATAATAATTTAATTAAATAGTTTAACTTTATTATAAAAGAAGTTATTAATAAGTTTTTTAATCTTATTTAGATATTCTTCTATAAACTTAAAGTTATTAAGAGTAGTATTAAAGAGCTTTTTATAAGTAAGAAACTTATTAGAAAAGCTAGTTAGTTTATAGAGTCTTTTTAAATAACTAAATATATTAAAAATATCAGTATTAGTCTTAATAATTCTTAAAAGACTATTTTTATAATTTAACTATATATAATTAAAAGTTTTATAATATTTATCAGGATTAATTAAAGAAATAAATTTAATTAAAGCTATAAAAATAGTTTTACTAATAAGTAAAGCCTTTATATAAATAGACTAAATATTATAATTCTAAATCCCTTTTAACTTTAAGATAGAATAAGATTTAGAATTACCTATATTCTGTAATAATAACTTAAAAGAATAAAGTAGTTATTTAATAAAAGATTAATTGAAATCTTAAAAGAGGATTAAAATACTTAAAGACTAACTCTAGTAAACTATTATTAACTAAAGAATTAATAATAGTATAACTTAATAGTTAATTAATAATCAATATACTTATAGTTTATAATAGTCTAAAATTCAAATCTTATAAGAAATATTCTTTTTATAAATTTTTAAGAAGGTCGAAAGTTCTAATTTATAAAAGTTATAATAAATCTAAAACTTTAATTTATAAGAATCTTAATAAACTTAAAATTTTAATTTATGAAAATCTTAATAAATTTAAAATTCTAATATATAAAAACCTTTATAGACTTAAGAGCTAGTTTATAAAAGACTTTAGTAGACCTAAAGTATAAGAAATTTTCAGCTTCTACTATTTAATTATCTCTTTTACTAGCCTAATAGTAAGCCTACTACTCCAACTAGTATAATCTTCTTATAAACTCATTTAGTATCAAACTAATTAATTAATAAGAAGAATTAATTAATTAGTTAAAATCCCGCTTAATATAGTAGTTTAATATCTAGCTAGTGTTTATTATTTTATAATAAGAGTAGTAGGTTCGAATCTTACGGTAGATAATTATAACTAATATTCCTATTAGTTATATAAACTATTTATAGTAACTACTACTAGCTATTAGTTCTTACTAATAGCTATTAAATAGCTAGTAACTATTAATAGCTAGTAATAAGTACTACTAGCTAGCTAGTACTAGTATTATATAACTATAATCTTTTAAAGAAGTAATTATAATAGATATAAGTATATATATACTTTCTATTTATTAACTATTATATTAACCAATTATATCTACTACTTAAGGTTTATTCTATTTAAATAGTTCTTTAGTACTAGTAATATCTAGAGGGTAAATAGGATAAGAGCTAACTATTAGGTATAGCTTCTTTTAAAAAGTTCCCGAGAAGTATATGATTTTAAATAGAATAAAAACCTTTAATACAACTACTATTATTAATTAGTTAAAATACATATAGAAAGAATAAACTATAAAACCTTATAGAAATAGTAGAAAGAAGTTTTATATAAATAGATAAATAGCAGAAGGCTTAAAGTTAATTTATATAAACTCTAGTATAACCTGAATAAATATTAATAAAAATAAGAATATTAATATCAATAATAGATATAAATAGAAATATAATATAAAGAGAAAAGTTAATATAAAGCTAGACTTATAACCTATTGAACTAGTAATAGATAACTAGTAAAAGGTTAAAAAGAATCAACAACTCTTAATTTTTAAAGAATAAATCATTTAGAATAATATCTAAAGATAGTACTAATATTAATATAAATAGTAATAATAATATGAAGTTCTAATTCTACAAAAAGTAGAAAACTTCGCAGTATTAATATTTAAATGGAGTTTATTTTCAGAAAGGTTAACTTTATATTATACAGAACTCTTAGCTCCATTACGCTCAAGCCACTAAGTAGTCTATTCACCAAATATTCTAATATTATAGTCTGATTAATTTAAAGTATAAATAATTAAAATAGTATAACTTTAATTGTGATTATTAATTTTCTACAATAAATAGAAAATATAAAAGTATAAAAGTAATAAAGAATACTCAAGCCCTTATTTACCTAAAGTGGGTTCTTAGGATAAATATAAGTAATAGCTAAACAGCTAGAATTCTAACAAAACGTATTAAAATATTATTAATATCTATTGAAAGAATTACTTAGACATTTATTAGCCTAAATGGTATTATATACCTTTTGAAATACTCATAATATATCTAAGATTCTATTTTCTACTTATCTTCTAACTATATATATATTTAGTAATATATATCCCTTAAAATTAATTAATAAATTATAAAACGCCTCCTAAATAATCTAAAATCTTACTAATAAATAATAATAGCTCAGTCACCTTTATTCTATATTTAAAATAATATCTAAGCTCTTTACTCTATATATAAATATAACTATCAACTTTACTTAATAATAGTATTTATACTAATACTAGCTTACAACTAGTTAAAATAGTAATAATACTACTTATTATTATAAGTAATTATACTCCTAGTTTTAATATTTAACCTAGTAATAGTAGAAGACCTTATAGTAATGATGAAAAAGACTCTTATTTGAATTAGAATTTAATATATATAGTTAGAAGTAATTATTAGAATTATACAGTTAAAAACCTTTATAAACCTTTTAAAAATTAAATGAAGAAGACTATTAAGAATTGAATATTCTATAATTTATTATTCTTCTATATTCTTTGTAACGAAATTAAAGCTTCTTTGAAATCTATATAGTTATTTATAAAACGAATACTACATAATAAATATAGAAACATCTAATTATAACGATTATCAATAAAGCTATTACTTTATCAGAATTAATATCAATAAAACCATCCTAAGTTTTATAATTAATAAATGGATTATAGGTATTTAAAAGAATGTTATCTAGTTAGTTTGTAACTTATTATATTAGATTAATAATATTAAGAGCTAAGTATTAATTAGGTAATGTTCTAATACTAATATACTATTATAATACTAATTATTAGATATTTTAAAATATCATAATAATATAATTATAGAAGCTTTGTAAACTTTCCAATCATATTAAGCGTATTTAATTTTTTATCGATACTATTTATACATTAATTGTATTTAATTAATATGTTAAGATTATTTACTGATAAGAATAAGCTGAATCCTATCATATTTATATAGAGTTTATAAGTTAGTTTATATTAATAGTAAAGAACTTTTATTTTAATAGTATAAAGTCTTATCTTAAGAACAAGTAGAACTTAGTCTAAAGGATATTAAAGTTATAAGTATTAAGATTATAGTAAATGTTTGAATAGAGTACTTATAGTTAGTAATAATTGAATATCTTAAGATATTCAAATTATATATAATTATAAGAGTATAGAGATATAAAGGTATGAGAATATAAGGTTATCATAAAAAGAGTTATTAGCTATTTATTATTTATAGAAAGATTGATATAAAGTAGATATATTAATCATGATAACTATAAGGAGTTTAGCTTTAGAGTAATTAGAAGCTAGTTATAATAATTAGTAGGAGGATAAGAGAACTAATTTTATACTTTAGGAAGTAATATATCTACTAATAGTTATATTAGAAAGCACGCCATCAGCCCCTCTTATAAATAATTATAATATATAATTCTTAATCAGAATATCATCCAGATTTCTATTACTTATATATAATTTTAACTTATTTCCTTTTTCTTAAATAAATAGAATTAATACTCTTATAAAACTCCTCAATCTTTTCATCTATTCTTTTTGAAAGATTATTGTAAAGTATTATTATAATTCTTCCAATTCTTTTTCTATAAGAAAATATATTAAGCTTCATGAGAACTCCTCACCTTCTTCTTATTATATTATATGTATAGGTTTTTCTTCATGTAGAAATACCAACTTTCTTTATATTAAAAATATGAACTTATTCTTAAGCTTCTAGAAATAGATAGCTAAAGTTAACCTTCCTTTTATTTAAATTCCTTATAAGTTATTACTAAACACTTTATTACTCATCTTTCATAATTACTAACATAATTAAAATTACTATCATATCTTTAAATTACCTCTTAACCTTATTAATTACTTTGACTTTATAGATTAACTTGAAATTAGTAACAATTAAAGAATAAGTCTAACATAAAAACCTCCAGTCCAAAGTAAAGCTTACTTCTCTCACTTAAGAAAGCTTTAGAGTTGTATTATATTTATTAATATTACTTACTTAAAATCTTTAAAAGTTTATCTGTATTATATTGAAACTATCTATAATCTTTATGATTATAATCTATATGTGATATTTTAATATTACTCCTCTTTAAAACTTAATATCTTCAATTCTAATCTACGGTCTATGAACTTAGTATTATATAGCATCTTTTAATTTAAAATGTTCTTCTTAACTCTTAAACTAATAAATACTTCTTTCTCTTTCTAACTTCTTTGTTTATTAATTAAATTCCCACTTTAAAGTATTAGTAAAGCTTTAGATCTTATAAGATACAACTATCATTAGCTCCTAGTCTTATAATATAATAGGCCTTTCTAATATATTGAAGCTTTTTATAATTATAATAGATATTTGTATTATATTAATATAATATATATCATATTTTCCTATAATTGTAATACTTAAATAACTTCTAAAAATACTTATTTAGAACTATAAAATCCCTTTTTATTGAATTATAAGTAAAAGAATAACTATAAAGAATAGTTTACCTAATTAACCTTTTCAATTTATCTCTGAAATTAGAACAACTATTTATATAACTAATAGTTTATAGTTCTATTATTCTAACATCTTAAAAGTAGATTCTATTTCAATAGATCTATATTTAGATTATTTAATTATATCTACTATTAGAATTCTAGCTATTTAGGTATTACTCATATTCATCCTAATAACCCATTTTAAATAAAAAAAGACTTAAGTATTCTTTATTACTCTTATAACCCTATATTTCCTATTTATTATAGAACATCAATTATTAGAGTTAAAGTTATACTATTTTAATTATCTATACACTAAATTAATCAAACTATAATATTAGAATATTTAGTAAATAGACTACTTAGTAGTCTAAGTATAATAGAGTTGAAAGTTCTATATAATATAAAGTTAATCTTTCTAAAAATAAACTCTATTTGGATATTAATACTATAAAGCTCCCTACTTCCTATAAAATCAGAACTCCCTATTATTATTACTATTTATATTAATATTAATACTATATTCAGATATTATTCTAAATAACCTATTTTTTGATAATTAAAGGTTATTAATTCCCCTTAACCATTTATTAGTTACTTATTACTAATTCAATAGATTATAAGCTTAGTTTTATATTAACTTCTCTCTTTATATTATGTCCCTATTTATACCTATTATTAATATTAATATCTATATCTTTATTGATACTTGTTTAAATAATACTAAAGTCTATATTAACCAATTCTCAATCTTCTACTACTTATCTATTTATATAAAACCTATCTTAACTATCTCTATAAAACTCTGTAGCTTATTCGTTATATATTTACTTTAATTGACTAACTAATTCTTCTTATTAGTTAATTGGTTTAATACTAGATAAATCTATAAAGAAATTATACTAATTAAAATAGTAAGCTTACTATTAAATTAATAAAAGAGATAATTAAATAGTAGAAGCTGAAAATCTCTTATATCTTAAGTCTACTAAGATTTTATATAAATTAGCTCTTAAGTCTATTAAGACTTCTATAAATTAAAATTTTAAATCTATTAAGATTTTTATAAATTAGAACTTTAAGTTATTTCTAATTTTTATAAAAGAATATCTCTTATAAACTTTAAGCTTTAGACTGCTATAAGTTATAAATATATTAATTATTAACTAACTATTAAGTTATACTATTACTAACTTTTTAATTAATAACAGTTTACTAGAGTTAGTCTCTAAGTATCTTAATCCTACTATAGGACTTTAATTAACTTTTTACTAAATAATTATTTTACTTTCTTAAGTTATTATTACAAAATATCAGTAATTCTAGGTTATATTCTATTTTAAAATTAAAAAAGACTTAGAATAATCATATTTAACCTATCTATATAAAGACTTTAGTTATTAGCAAAGATATTTTTATAGATTTAATTAAACTTATTTCTTCAATTAATCTTAATAAGTATTATAAAGCTTTTAGTTATATATAGTTAAATTAAAAGGATAGTCCTTTAAGAATTATTAAATATAATATTAATACTTTTAATATATTTAATTATTTAAAAAAGCTCTATAAATTCATCAGTTTTTCTTATATATTTCTTATTTATAAAAAGTCTTTTAATACTATTCTTAGTAATTTTAAGTCTATAGAAAAATATCTAAATAAAATAAAAAAACTTATTAATAACTTCTCTTATAATAAAGTTAAACTATGTAATTAAAGTATTATTATTTTTATTTTAAATAGTCTAGATAGAAATTATAAAGATTCTATTATTTTAATTATTTAGAATTTGAGATCTAATAAGGATTCTTATAAATTAAATTTTCTATTTTTTAATCTATTAGATAAATTTAAAAAGTAAACTTCTACTTCTTCGATTAGTTTTATAACTAAAAAGAATTTTAAAAATAAAGTTATTAAGTAGTTTTCTCCTAAGGTTATTAAGAAACCTTAGAAGAAATAGAAACGTATTTTTATAAGTACTATAAAAAGACTAATTATACTAAAGAGAATTATTTTAGTTTTTATTTTAAAAGAACTCCTAATTAGATAAAATCTAAAAAGACTTTAAACCTTCTAAGAAGAAAAAAGATAAAAGAAATGAGCTTAATAATTTAAACTTAGTTAATATTACTTTAATACTAATTAAAGAAATCTCTAATAATATAACTAAAGATCTTATATAATTTAATAAGAATACTAAAAAGGAAGAAGATAAGAAAGAAAGTATTAAATTCAGAAATTTAATTCTAATCTAACTTTCTTTTAAAAGAATTATTACTGAGAAAACTCTAAATATTTTAATTTCTAAAAAGGCTTAACAAATTAGGAGTTCTATTCAATAGTTTAATACTATTTTATTTTCTATTAATACTAAGGCTACTATTTATATAGTTAAAAACTATATTCCTTTAATTAATAGAACTGACTAAGACTTTTTCACTTATTCAATAGGGAAATATTAAAGAGATTACTTTAACTATGAAAAGTAATTTGAAGCTTACTTTAAATAATATAAAATATCTTTTATATAAGATTTATTATATATTATAACTAAGTATTAATCTATTAAGTCAATTTAGATTTAATTCTATTAGTATATTATCTATCTTCTTTAATAAAACTAAACTATATAAAATTAAAAGAGATAAACTCTTATTTATAGAAACTAAAGTTAATGGCTTCTATAAATTTAAAATCTTTATTCAATTTAAGCAATTAGTTCTTTATACTAATATTACTAATATTAATAACTTAAAACTATAATATAATAAAATCGGTAATATTAATAATATTATTGAATTGATTGAGATATTAATTATAAATATTCTACAAATAATAAACTACCTATTTATAAAGTTTATCTTAAAAGTAAGTTTACTAATAAAGTTAATAGAGATTCAAATTCTTTTAAGAAGTTTAGATATCTTAATTATATTAATTCAAACCAATATAGACCTATCTTACTAAAGAGGTTTATTTATTTTAAATACTTTATCTTATTTATAAATAAATACAGCAGATTTATCTAGAGAAAATTATTAAAGTCTAGAAATTCTAAAGAAATTACTTTACCTTTTACAGAATTTATCAACATAACTAATAAGAATAAGAGAATTAAAAAGATTAAAGAAGTTAATATCAATAGTAGCTTTAAAATCTCTAATAATAGAATAAAAGTTATCTATTTTAATCATAGTATTATTTATAATATTAGACTACGTTATACTTATAAGCTTGATGGTTTAATTAAGAAAGCTATAAGAACCATAATTAATAGAATTAAAACCTTTCTCTATAATTCTAATTTATTTTTATACTTTTATGAGTTAGCTATTTTAACTCCTATTACATTTATAATAGAATACTTTACTGTTCTATTAAATCTAAACTCTATATAAATTAAAGATTTAGAAAAGACTTTTTATTAATAATATAAAAGTTTAGAATAATATATAAACTTAAACGTCAATATTCTAAGAAGCTTAATCTAAAAGTAAAAGAAATACTATAGTTATATTTAGCTATAATACCCTTTTAATTTAAGATTACTAAACCTATAATACTATTTGGTCTAGAAATATATATATTCTTAAAAACTAATTTGATTATTAATAAAAAGAAGAGTTATCTATTTTAATAATACTATTACCACTAAGTCTAATTAATATAATTATAAGAATAAGTCTAACTAATTTAATTCTAATAATCCTTCCTAGAATCTAATTATTATTAAGTATAATAAAATTAATAATTCTATTGCAAATACTAGTTATTTTCTTCTTGTTAATAAAGTTAATAATAGCAATAATAACTTCAATCCTTCTCCTGATAAGAAACTAAGTAATTATCTATAACTAATCCTATTAAGATTATAGATTTTAAAAACTTTAATAAACGTTTTACTGTATTTATAGGAATTCCTTCTTTAAGTCTGAAAATATATAAAAACTATAAATAATATTTATATAAAAAAAATATACTCCTTATAGTTAAAAACTATCCTTCTTTAACTTTTATACTAATTATAATTAATATAATTATAATGATAACTTACTTATTAATAGATATAGCAGTTTTCATACTACTAAGTATATATTATTAGTTAGTATCTTAGATAAACTAGTTACCTCTTTAAAAACTATAAGTTTATATTTAAGTAATCATTAGATTTAAACTATAAATAAAGAAGTTAAGTCTATAGAGTCTATAGAAGTTTAGACTATTATACTTCTATTTAATATTTATTTATTAAAAGGAATAATATTAATATATTAAGAGGTAGATAGATTTATGAAATAAAACCTAATAATTAGAATCCTAGTAATTCTATATTTAAAGCTAGATGAATTACTCAAAGTTTTAACTAATACTTTAGTATTAATTATTTAGAAACCTTTAGTACTATCTATAAGCCTAAACATTATAAATATATATTCATTATATCTATTTATTATAACTAGATCTTAATTTAATATAATATTCCTACTATTTCTGTTTATATAAAACTAGATAAAAAGATATATATTAAATTACCTACTAGTTATATTTATAATAAAAGTCCTAAAAGTCAAATTTATTATACTAACTATAAAAATCAGCTTTCTATTTATTTATTAAATAAGGTTCTATATAAATTATAATAAAACTTAAGATTATAATATTTATACTTTAAATCTATTCTATATAAGATTAATTTTAAAATATCTTTTTATAATAGAAAAATATTTATACTGGATATTATTCTTAATAAAGGTAAATATTTAGCTATTATAATATATTATATTAATAATATACTATTAAGAATTAATAATTCTACTATTTTAGAATATATTTATAGTAATCTTAAAAAAGATATAAAAATCCAAAATCTAGGAGAGTTTAATACTTTTTGAAATAATAACTTAATTATTAACTATAAGAAGAAAAATGTTAACAAAAGTTAGTTTAAGTATACTAATAAAATTCTTACTAAATTTAATAAAAAGGATATCTATAGTTTTAATACCTTAATAGATAATAAAGCTAAATTCTTTATTAATAAGGATAATATTTTAAAAGAAGAAATATTAGAATATTAAAAAGAAGTAGGGGCTTTATTATATTTAGTTTTAAAAACTAAGCTAGATATTACTCTAATTATTACTACTTACTCTCAATTTTCTTTAAATCTTTCTAAAAAATATTTTATTATTCTTAATAAGATATAGAGTTATTTAAAACAAAACCCTAATTATAGATTAATTTATAATTATAATAATATTAATCTTTTTAATTTATTTAAGTTTATAGATTTAGATTAGGTAAGAGATGTTAATAATAGAAAATCTACTTTAGCTTATATATTCTGCTTAGATTTCTATAATATTATAAATTAAAGTTTAGCTAGATAAAAATAGCAGCTTTATCTATTTATAAAACTAAGTATATAGTTCTAGTAGATACTATTAAAAAAGCTATTTACTTATATAATAACTATAGTTTTATTAATAAAACCTTAGGATT
>QAPG01001230.1:0-10400 GCA_004366825.1 Colletotrichum spinosum
TACCTTTGGGCCTAAAATAATAAATATATATTAATTATATCTATTTATTATAACTAGATTTTAATTCCATATAATATTACTATTATATTTATTTATTAAACAAAACTTTATATAAATTAAAACAAAACCCAAGATTATAGTATTTATACCTTAAGTCTATCTTACATAAGATTAATTTTAAAATATCTCCTTATAATAAAGGAATATTTATACTTAATATTACTCTTAATAAAAGTAAATATTTAGCGATTTTAGTATATTATATTAATAACATACTATTAGAAACTAATAATTCTACCACTTTAGAATATATCTATAATAATCTTAAAAAAGATATAAAAATCTAAAGTCTAAGAGAGCTTAATACCTTTTTAAGTAATAATTTAATTATTAACTATAAAAATAAAAACACTAAAATACATCAGTTAAAATATACTAATAAAATTCTTACTAAATTTCATAAAAAGAATATCTATAGTTTTAACATGATAATAGATAGTAAAACTAAACCTTATATTAATAAAAATAATACTTTAAAAGAAAACATATTAGAATATTAAAAAGAAGTAGGAGTTTTATTATATTTAGCTTTAAAAACTAGGCTAGATATTACTCTAGCTATTACTACCTACTCTCGATTTTCTTTAAATCCTTCTAAAAAATATTTTATTACTCTTAATAAGATATAAAGTTACTTAAAAAGGAACCCTAATTACAAATTAATTTATAACTATAATAATATGAATCCTTTTAATTTATTTAAATATATAGACTTAGATTAAGCTAGAGATATTAATCATAGAAAATCTACTTTAGCTTATATATTTTACTTAGATCTTTATAATATTATAAATTATAGCTTAGTTAAGTAAAAAATAATAGCTTTATCTAGTTATAAAGCTAAGTATATAGCTCTAGTAGATACTACTAAAGAAACTATTTACTTATATAATAACTATAACCTTATTAATAAAACTTTAGGATTTAAAGCTATTAATAAGCTGATTATCTTTATAGATAATTAATTAGCTACAAAACTTATTAAAAATACTAAATTCTATAAAAAAGCTAAATCTATTGATATTTATTATTATTATATTAGAAATCTTATTCAGGATAATCNAAATCTATTGATATTTATTATTATTATATTAGAAATCTTATTCAGGATAATCAGATTAATCTCTATTATATTAATATGAATAATAATATTACTGATTATTTAACGAAGCCTCTAGGTTGAGTTAAATTTAATAATATTATTAAGAGGATATCTACAGAATAACCTTAATATTTAGCCTTTTTCTAAATGAAATAGTCTTAATAGTCTATTTTCTGAGGAGTAATCCTTTCCTTCAAGCTATTTAATTAGTTTTAAGCTTTTTTACTTTTTCTTTATTTACTCTTAAGTCTTTTCCTTTAAACCTTCTTAATTTTAGGTTTCTTAGATTTTAATCTTTAATATCTTGAAATTTGTCTATTTTTCCTATATAGTTTTTAGAGGTTTTACTACTTTTTAAACTATAAAAGATTTATTCATCTTATATACTTTAAGGGGGAATATTAGAATTCTAGCTATTTAACTATTACTTATATTTATCCTAATAACCTATTTTAAATAAATAAGAGCTCAAGTATTCTTTATCACTCTTAAAACTTTATATTTTCTATTTATTATAGAAAATCAATTATTAGAGTTAAAAATATACTACTTTAGTTATTTATAGTTTAAATTAATGAAACTATAATATTAGAATATTTAGTAAATAGACCACTTAGTAGCCCAAGCGTAATAAAGCTAATAGTTCTATATAACATAAAGTTAATTTTTCTAAAGATAAACTCTATTTAGATATTAATACTATAAGGTTCCCTACTTCTTATAGAACTAGAACTTCTTATTATTATTACTATTTATATTAAAGTTCTATATAACATAAAGTTAATTTTTCTAAAGATAAACTCTATTTAGATATTAATACTATAAGGTTCCCTACTTCTTATAGAACTAGAACTTCTTATTATTATTACTATTTATATTAATATCAGTACTATTTTCAGATATCATTCTGAATGACCTATTCTTTAATAATTAAAAGTTGTTAATTCCCCTTGACCTTTTACTAGTTACCTATTACTAGTTTAACAGTTTCAATAGAATTATACTAAGTATTATAATCAGTAAATTACCTATAAGTATTTAGAGAATATTATCTAATTAACTTATAACTTATTGTACTAAGTTAATAATATTAGAGACTAGATATTAATTAGATAGTACTTTATTATTTATATA
This sequence comes from Colletotrichum spinosum, assembly GCA_004366825.1. NCBI lineage: Eukaryota > Fungi > Ascomycota > Sordariomycetes > Glomerellales > Glomerellaceae > Colletotrichum > Colletotrichum spinosum. The sequence goes on from QAPG01001230.1 coordinate 2,297, forward strand.
CTACCACACTACTAAATATTTAATACTTAAGAGTATTATAATAATATAATTATAGAAGCTTTAAAGGTAATATAACTATATTAAGAGTATCTATATCTATATAAGTACTATTTATACATTAATTATATTTAAATAATATATTAAGACTATTTACTAATAAACGTAAGTTAAATCCCATTATACTTATATAGAATTCATAAGTTAGCTTATATTAATAATAGAAGGCTTTCATATTAGTAGTATAAAATCCTATCTTAGGGATAAGTAAATTTTAGTTTATAGAAAAGATATCAAGGTCGTAGATATGAAAGTCGTAATGAATATTTACATAGAATACTCATAAATAGGAGTAATTAATTATCTCGAGATATTCAACCTATGTATAATTATAAAAGTATAGGAATACAAAAATATTAAGGTGTAAAGATATAGAATTATTATAAAAGAAGTTATTAGTTATTTATAACCTATAAAAAGTTAATATGAGGTAGGCATACTAGTTACTATAGCTATGAGGGGTTTAGCTTTAGATTAACTAAAAGCTAATGATGATAATTAGTAGGGCGATAAGAAAGCTAAAGCTATATTTGAGGAGGTAATATATCTACTAGAAGTTCTAGTAAAAGCGAGCTATTAGCCCTTTCTTTATATTTTAAATATAATATAGCTACTAATAGTCTTTTATGATAAATAGTATAATTCTATGAAACTAGAGTAAATCTAGTTTAAAAATAAATAATAAGCCATAGTATACTAATTTTATTTTCTTATCAGAAGTAACTACTTAGTCTTACTTCAAAGAAATCTACTTCTATTACTTCATACTATACTAAGTTTTATTAACATATAATTCATTCTAAGACAAATATAAGCCCAAGTATTTTCAATACTTTGTAGTATATAGTATCTTAATGAAATAGTATTCCTTTCTATATTAATTCTATAAAAAGCTTTATTAGATTAGAGAAATAGTTAATGAAATTATAATAGAATTCTATAAAACTAAAGAAGCTTTAAATACTATAAACATTCTAATCCACTTCTTATTTGTATAAAACCTTAACGTTTTTAGAGTAATAATCAATATTTTTCCCCGTTTCAATAATATACCTTTTAATCTGATATATAGAAAACCTGTATTTCTTTTAAGGTTAAATATAAACTAGTGTTTTATAGCTATTGTAAGATTTATTTAATTCTATCTTTACTTTTACGTTCCTATTTATAACTATAGATAAGGATATTATCTATATAAATTATAGTAATACTACTATGAATAACCTTAGGTATATTATTGATATAGTATTACAGTTCTATAAATATACTTATCAATTGAAAATAGTAATAGGCTATTCAAATAAGCTAAAATATATCTAAAAAGTAATTTTGTATTTATCTCTTTTAATAATTCCGATTTTGTAGAACGCTATATGAATTTTAGTCTTTATAAACTATATTACTTTGAATAATAAATATAGTGTTTCTTTAATTAATCATAAGGAAAAGTAGCTATAAATACTACTAGTACTAAGAATATGAAGACTTATATAGAACTACTATTTTCGCCTTAGTCCTTTCATAAGAAAAATAGACATTTTAATTATAGATACACTAGCTTGGATTTATATTAGATTTCAAAGAAGTATTCTTATAGTATATGATACAGTAATCCCTAGAGTAAATCTAGATCTATTTTATCTAGGTTTTCTTCTTAATAAGAATAATCATTAAAAGCAACCCTAGTAAAATAGAAAGCTAGAAGTTTTATTTTTATTGAACAGATTCATAAAAAGAATATAAATGGCTAATAAAGTAAATACTAATTGTTCTAGAATTGTTAGTAATATAACTATTAGAATTATATTAATGTGTATTGAATAAGTTACTAACCATTTCTACTCTTTATATTATATTTTAATACTACTGAAATAATAATATAAAAACCAATAATTCTTCTATTTCTATAAGAAATCGATTTCGATTTTTAAAGTATGTTTACTAAGAATTCTCTAAGAAATCTAATAAGAAGTCCTAGAGAAATCCTATAAGAAATCTTAATAATTTTTAATAGGAAATATTAGTAATTTCTAATAGAACATCCTAGGGAAATTCTAATAATTATTACTACTGAAGCTTTATAAGAATCTATTAGAATCTCAAGTCTTCTATAATATTCTATAATACTTACCTATTATGGCAAAACTTTGCTTTAATAATTAAGTATTATAAAGTAATTCTAATTATTTAAAGAATTAAGAAGATTCTACTTATGAATAAATAAATAAATCAAAAAGTATAAAAAGGAAAATAGATAGACTTTAATAAAGTTAAAATAAAGGAAATATACAATATAAATAGCTTTATATAGTTTATCATATTAATATAACTCTAAAAGTATAATTCTATTGAAATATTAAATATAATAGTTAAATCTTAAGAATCAATCTTTCCCCTAATTATATTCCTTCTTAATATTTCTTCTGATATCTCTAATATTTCCTTTTTCAATAATAATCTATATAATTTCATTATATTATGTATTGATATAGCCTTTTCCTTTTTATATTATCTTAAGAAACTAAAAATCTTCTTATTATTAATATTCTAATTGATCTAGAAATAAATATGATTAGTAGTAGAAAAACATATAGATATTATCAAATATCTTCTAAACTAACTAATACTATTAATTATATTTCTAACACGATTATTAAAATCTATAGAGTTAAACCTATTAGAGAAGGCTCTCTTTTATTATAAACGTAATAACTATTTTAGATTTCTCTAACTCCTAAGTATTCATTTAATATAAACTTATAGAAAGTTTATAACATATTTATGAGAAAGGTTAGAGGAATTAACTTTAAGTGTTTATTATCTTTAATAATATTAATATAAAGATTAATAAGACATTTGTTTTATTTATATTATTTATTAAGAAGTAAAGCTTGCTTTAATTAAGACTAATTATTAGTCTATAGATTACTTAAAGAATTAGTTTATATTTATATATATAAATAATAATAGATTTATTTACTTTACTATTCTATTTATTTATTACTATTCTACTCAGTCTAATAGTAATAAGTCAATTTAATTAATTAATAAGGTTAAAAACTAGTTTGATTCTAATGTTATTAAACTTGAATCGGGAAATTAGAATCTAACTTATTAATTAGAAATTATACTGTATATTTTAAATAGATTTACTTAACTCTATTTATTTTACTAACTTAGGATTATTTTATATTAACTACTATCTAAGGATTTATTTAGAAGCTAAATGATTAGAATTATTATTAACATGTTAAAGAAATATAAAGATAGTAAGAATTTCTTTTATATCTAATATATCTTTGAATAATATATTAATATCAGTCTATATAATATGAGATATAATTCTCTAACGTTTCTATTCTTATACTAACTCTATAATAATGTTTGCTTATTATATTATTTTGTTAATCTTTTCTCTTTAAATATTAGTTTGAAGAATAATAAGTTACTACTAGTTTCTAATTTAAGAAGAATATATTTATAGAGCTCTTAAATCCTAATTAGAAAGAATAAGAATTATAAGGTTTTATATATTAAATGTATATCTATTTTCAATATTTCTTATATAACTTATAATAAGATTAAGTCATGTTTAAATTACTTAAATAGAAGAATATATATAATTAATATTTAGAAGAATAATAATAAGACTATAAGATTATAATATAAGATTCTAAAGGTTAAAATAAACTTCTTAATTTTTATAATAAAGAGTAGCTTAAATATTGAAATTATTATGAAAGATTAATTGAAAATAAATAAGAGCAATAAGCTTAATTAACTTAATACTATTAAGATAAATAAACTTATAATTTGAAGTTAATATAATAGTTTTCTAAAATATATTAAAAAGAGATTTAATTCCCTTAGAAATTAGAGTATTTTAATAATATTAAAGGGGTTTCTTATTAGTCTTATTCTAAACCTTGAACTCATTACTAACCGATTTTATATACTTATTAATAGATACTTTACTTCTATGGATTATAAGTATTCTAAAGTAACTAGAAGATAAAAACCTTTTATCTTTCTATGTATAGAGAATAGATTATATTAAAATCTTATATACAATTTATTCTTTAATTAACTGTAGTAAGTAATACTTAGTATAAAGTATTTATTTATTTTAAAGGAGTATAAATAAGTAAAGAGGAATATAAAAAGGTTTTTGATTTGAAAATATTAAGAGATAAAGAGAGTGTTTAGTTTAATTTTATATATTAATAGTAGTATTTCTCTAATATCTATTATATTAGGGAAGATTTAGAAAATGTCTTATATATTAAAATAATTTCTATTTACTCACTTTGATAAATTATTTAAAATATAATTACTTATTACTATTATTGTTATAAGAAAGTATATATAAAATCATTCATTATAATCTTCTAAAGAAAGTATTTTAACTCTAAATAATATTTAATTATTCCTTCTTATGAGATTATTCTATAAATGTAGAAGAACTTTACATTCCTAAAGCTTTTTGATTTCCTAAAGAGTTCTAAGAAATTATAATTATAACAACTTCGTTCTTAAATTAATAAGGAATATCTTATCTTAATTTCCTATCTATAGTTTTATTTATAGTTTTATTAAATCATTCTCTCAGTTAGAATATCTAGTATTAATCTAATAATTAGTTCTCCTAATTCTTTTAACTAGTATTACAAAATAAGTAGTAACAAGTAGGTAGTTCTTCTCTTTTAAGCTTGGCAAGCTGTTTTTTAATACTACAAGTAGCTAAAAGTGGTTTTATTCAATAAATATAGACATGTGAGGAAAGAAGGCCCCTATATATAACTACTATTTATAGGTTTTTTATACGAATAGGACAGTTAATTATATAACTATATATACTTATATAATATTTAGAAACTATTCTATAATAATTACTTCTAATTAAAAAAAAGAAACTATACTTTTATAGTCCTACCTTCTATTTAGTCTGAATTATTAAATTATAATAAATAAATAATGTAGTATATAGTCTAGATATAGGTTATTAAAAGGTATAATCTATTCAAACTAGAATAAAACGCTTAAACATATATATATAAAGCGGTTAGGCTTTATATAAGCCGGTATAGCTATATAATAACCTTAGTGTTATATCTATTCTTACACACACCCCTAGTAGTAGTACGCTAGAGATACTTTTAAATCCTAAGTAATAGGTTATTATAAATAAAATAAAATAAATAATATTTCAAAATAATCCTTTAAGTATTTAAATAAAAGAAACTATTTATTATAATAAACCTATTATAATTTATTATATATTTAACTATCTATATAAGTATTAATAGGAACGCTTAGCTAGTTCTTTCTAAACTTATTAATTATCTCTTATTCCAATGGATTAAAATAATCCTCTTACTGTTTTTATTACTACTTCCTTTCTCCTTACTTGTACTAATATTTTCAATAGTTACTTCTTTATACTTATAAGTAGTATATTTATTAATATAAACTCTATATATCAAACGTTAAATAAAATAATATGTATTAACTATTATTAATATCTTAACTATAAGATAAACTAATTAAAATTAAAAAAAGACTACTAAGGCTAAAGCTTTATATAATATTATAGCTAATCTATTAGTATATCTTAATCTAACTTTTCTTTTGAATAAACTTATTCTATTCTTTACTTAGTTTATTAATAAACTTAAAAAGATACTTCTTAATGCTAATTTAGAGAACATTAGAAAACTAGACTTGAAAATTATATTAGCCGTCTTTTGTTCTTATTTAAATATTAATAATAAGAATTCTTAGATTTAAAATACTTTTCTTTACTTTTCTTAAAAAGCCTACTTTATTTCGTACTTTCTAACTCTTTTTATTTCTTATAAACTTATAAATAATTATTACTTTCCTCTTACCCTTCTTACTATTAATACTCTTATTAACTTTAGTATTTTTATTTATAACTAGTCTATTTTTAAGATTTAAATATAAATTACTAATATTCATAATTCTTCTTTATTTTCCTCTAATTTAAATAATAGGTAGTAGTATAAAGCTAAAGTATTATGATTTAAAGTTTCTATTTATCTCTATTTTATTAAATCCCCTAATTTCTAAAAGTACTTACTATTTTTTTTACTACTTAAAACTTTTAATATAATAAATTTAAATAGTTTTATTAAGAAGTTAGCTATTATTTTGAAGAAATCTACTACTTCGAATAGTTTTAAATATCCTTATAATTATTTTAGAAAAGTTCCTATTTTTAAACTACTTTCTAAAGATAAAAAAGATAATCTAATTAGTAACTTTATAACTAAAGATTAAGAGGAACAACTTAACTCTATTCTAAATAAAAAGGAGAATAAAGAAGATAATATTAATAAACTAGTTAAACTTCCTAAGAAATATATCCAAATTATATTGAAATTTATAAAACAATCTATTTAAATTCGAGATTAAGAGATTTTATCTAAAATAAATAACTTTGAATGTTAATTTAAAAACATTAAATATTAATTAGTTAAACTAAATAAAAATCTAATATCTCTAAGAATATTCCTACAAAATCTAGTCTATTTATAAAGGGTAATTTAGATAAAGCTACTAAGGAATATAAAGATTATCTTCTTTAGATAAAGATAATCAGTAATATTTAGCCTATTTAAACTATTCTTTATACTATTTACTATTTAAATTTTACTTTCTCCTATAGAAGCTATCTTTGTATTATTAATATTAAAAGTAAAAATTTACTTTCTATTTATTATTATTAGTATCAATCTAAGTTAAGAAGATCCCATATTCTAATTTCTAATGAAGCCTATAAAGTATTTAAGAAGTATTTTAATACTATTTTGATTTTAAATAATAATAAAATAAGTAATTTAGTTTAAAATCGAACACTTAGTTTTAAATTTAACTGTTCATAATTACACATAAGACAATTAGTAATATAAAAAGTTATTCTAAATCGCATTTTATTCTTAATGATAGAAAGAATTCAAATTAGCTTTCTTTAAAAATAGAAGTATTTCTAATTCTACTATTAAACCTCTAGTTATTATATAACTTACTATATTTTAACTATTTTAAGTTTTACTACTTATCTAGCTACTTACTACTAATTATACGTCTAGGTTTTTAGTAATTTTAATTAAATCTCCTATTATTTAAACTTCTATATTTTAACTAGTTATTAGAAGATTTAGAAATTAGAATCCTAGATTTTAAATAGTTCCTAATATCTTTAAAAACTAGGCTTTTAGCTTTAGTATTCTAATTATTAGTTCTAATAAGTTCCCCTTATATTTTAGATAGATTCTAATATAAATTCTTTCTTTTAGAAGATATAATTAATTTTCTATATTTCCTTAAGTTGATTTTTATATATTAATAACTACTTCTCATCTATTTACTTAAAGTTTTGAATTCAAATAGTCTATTTTAAATTAGATATGAATTTAAATAGAAAGCTTTATTCTTTATAAATAACTTAAGCAGTTTTACTATTTTCTAATATTTTATATAAATATAATTAAAACTGTTTATTAAATAGTTAAACTTTAAGAATCTAAATTATGTATATATATTATATAAATAGTTAGGAATAATTCTAAGAAGCCTACTAATATATTTTAATGAAGTTTAAGAATATTACTTATAGATCTATTAAGTTAAAAAGTATTTTAAATTACTTAAATTCTATTTCAGTTAAGCCTTTCGTAGGTCTGACTACTAGTATTATATTTATAGGCATATAAACTACTTTAAAGCTTTTTGTTAAGTATTCTTAGTATAATTATATTTATTAAATATCTATATATTAAAACTTAGTTAATAGATACTTATTACTTAAAATCCTTAATTGAATAGTTTAGGAGTAGTTATAATAGATTTTCTAAGTATGTTTAAACTTAAGCTTAATATTTTAAAATAACTTCTCTAGTACGATAGTTTCTTTTAAAATATATTTAAAACTAAGAAGTTCTATTTTAATTATTAATATTATAATAATATTTTATTAGGTATCTTTCTATTGGATTAGTTTTCTAAAAAAGAATAATATAACTAT
>QAPG01001231.1:0-10341 GCA_004366825.1 Colletotrichum spinosum
GTAATAATAATTAGAATAATAATAATAATAAGAATAGAAAATCTAGAATTATAAAGATTCTTTTATAGCTTTCTTATTATAGTAATAATAATATTAATATAATTATACTTATTATAAGTAATTATATTTCTTCTATTAATATCTACTTAATAAGTTTTCAATATCACCTTACTCTTAATTATAGTATTATATTTAATTTTAAGTAATATTTATAAATAATAATACTTTAGTAGAAAAACTTCTTACTAAGAAGTATAAAATATATTTAAATACTATTATATCTACTTCTATTGCTTCTATATCTCCTAGTTATCAGCCTATTACTAAAAAGTTTATTACTTTTAAAACTACTACTCTTAAGAAAGTTATAATTATACAAAAAGCTCCTACTACTAAGAAAGCTATTATATTTTTAATACTTATTATACCTATAGTACTTATTATACCTACAATACTTATTACTCTTATAGTATTTATTATTCCTACTATTTCTATAAAGAGAGGTTAAAAATACCTCTATAAGAATATACTTAAATTTCAAATATAAAGACTATCTTACCTTACATATACTAATTGGGTTATTATTCAAGTATATTGACTTTTCTAATTCAGAAATATATTTTTAGAATGATATTTAAATCATAATTATTTAACTTATAGATATATCCTTTAGACTAATATTTCAGGTTATTTAAATAGTTAATAGATTTATTTCTCCTCTGCTTCTTAAAATACTATTACTAAATACTTAATAGTAATATTATATTAATTATCCTACTTCTTATGGTCTTAAACTATCTATTTTGTACCCCTAAAGTATAACTTCAGCCTTCTTACCCCCCTACTAACTACTATAGCTAACCTCTAGTTAATTTAAGGCTAAACCCCTTATAGCTATAGCAGCTAGTATATTTACCTTATATTAACCTTTTCAATTATAAATAATCAATAATTCTTTTTATAATAACCTTATACTCTTATATTTATATACTTATTACTATATATAATTTAAACATGTTAAGATATTTAATTACTACTAATTATAAGTATTCTATTTAAATATTTATTATAATCTTCATATCTATAATCTTATCATTCTTATTAAGTCCTACCTATCCTTAAGACAAGACTTTACACTACTAACATAAGAATTCTCTACTATTAATATAAACTAAGTAATGATTTCTATATAATTAATATCACAAGTTATATACTTTTACCTAACCTTTAACTATTATTTACGAATATTCTACTATTTAGCAATATATTTAACTAATATAAATAATTCATTTACTAATACTTTATACTATTAAGTCCTTCTTTATTATATATTTAACTATCCTTAAATAGAATCTATATAATCCTTTTATTAATAAGTACTTAGTAGTATTATATCTCTACTATTACTATATACTAATATAACTTCCTTTTTTCATACTATTTAAATAGTAAGTAAATTACTAATAAGTATTCTGAAGTAGTATTTTAATATTTAATATATTTATTCTTTTTAACTATCTATTTATAAATAATATACTATTAATAAGTATTATTTCACTAGTTATTCTACTATAAACCCTTCTTAAAATTAACTTATAAAGAGTTTATCCCTATTACTAATATACTTTCTAGAATATTAAACTGATATTCTACTTCTTTATAAAATATTACTATTAAATCAATAGCTCATATCCTCTTTATTATTAAAATAAATATTATAAACTTTATAAACCTATTAGTAATAATAAGAATAATATTATATTTATTACTATTTCTATAAATACTGTCTAGAAGTCTTATAATTAATTTTATACTTATTTCTTAAAATAGTTCTATTAGAATAAGTAGAAACTATAATTACTTATATAATTCATATCTTAGTATTTTAATCTCTTAATAGATTTGATAAGATATTATATAGCTTTATATACTTATAGTTATATTATTCTAACAGAAGTTCTATTTTATAAGGTTATAAATCTTATTAATATTTATATAGCTTATTCTACTTTTATTATAATATAAATAAGTAATTTTATATCTTAAGGATTCTATATTAAATATAATTAGTTTTCTTTAGGAAAAGAATATTTGTTTTATATTTACTAAGTATTCCTTTTAAGTATTAGCTATTTCTTAAACCTTCTCTATATATATCTAGTAATTTTTATTATAAATCTATAGCTCTTTAATAATTTACTTAATATCTTTAGAATGTCTTATAGAATATATTATTTTATCCTTTATAAAGCCTCTTATTACTAAATATAAAATATATTATATTAGAGTAGTAATTCTAACTCTTTATAAGTTCTTTTTACCTATTAGTATTTACTAAGTATTCTCTATTATTTTATATTCTTCTTTATCATAAATAATTATAATTATTCCTATTATTATACTTCTAGTATGTATAAAAGGATAATACTTCTAAAAAGTTAGATATCGTCTACTTCTAAATTTAACTTCTGTATTAAGATATCTTTCCTATTTTTATACTATCTAAATAAACGCTTTTATCAATTCTAAGCTTTCCTTAATTTTAGTTACTTTCTAATAAGTATTTATTAATATTAGTTTAGTAAATTATAGCTTTTCTATAAGGATTAATAGTATATTATAATATTCCCCCTCTCTTTTTATATAATCTAATTATAAGAATAATCCATTTACTAAATTAATAACTTTAAACTAATATTTTAAATTAGAATTGTATACTAAAAGCTTCTAGATCTAAAAAATAAGCTTTTTCTAAAGGTTATATATTTATATTATGATAATACTTATTAAGACCTAATAGTCTATTAGAATTAAGAATTTCTTTAAAAACTCTATTAAATAATGCTTCTAATAACTAAAGCTTTTAATAATAATTAATAATCCTTATCAGCTTATTTCTTACTTTTATTCTATTTTATTAAACTTCTTATTTGGTTACTTTTACTCTATACCTAGAATAGTATCTAAGCTTTTCACCTTATATATAGATTTAACTATAAATTTTACCTAATAATAATATTTATATTAATACTAACTTATAACTAGTTAAAATAGTAATGAAATTACCTATTATTATGGATAATTATACCCCTAGTTCTAATATTCAACTCTATAGTAATAGAAGATCTCATAGTAATAATTAGAGAGAATCTTATTAAAACTAGAATTTAATATATATAGCTAAAAGTAACTACTAAGGTTATAAGGTTAGGAACCTTTTTAAACTTCTTAAAAATAAGATAAAATAGAGTATCTATAAGAGCTAGGCGTTCTATAACCTATTATTCTTCTATATTTTTTATAATAGATTCGAAATCTTCTTAAAATCTATATAACTACCTATAAGAGGAGAAGTATAAGATAAATATAATAATATTTACTTATGACCCCTATAATTAAAACTATTAATTTATTAGATTAAGCTTTAATGAAATTATCCTAAAAACTATAATCAATAGGTAACCTATAGATATTTAAAAATAATCATCTAATTATCCTATAAATTATTATACCAAGCTAAAAATTTTAAAAACTAAGTATTAATTAGATAATACCTTAATATTAATATACTACTATAATACTAATTACTAAATACCTTAAAGTATTATAGTAATACAATTATAGAAGTTTTAAGAGTTATACTAAGAGTATCCGTATTTATACAAATATTATTTATATATTAGCTATACTTGATGTGTTAAGATTGTTTGCTAATAAGAATAGGTTGAATCCTACTACACTTATATAGAGATTATAAGTTAGCTTATATTAATAGTAGAGAATTTTTATATTAATAGTATAAAGTCTCATCTTAGGTATAGGTAAGGCTTAGTCTAAAAGATATTAAAGTTATAGATATTAAAATTATAATAAATATTTAAATAGAATACCTATAGTGAGTAGTAATTGAATATTTCAAGATATTCGAATTATATATAGCTATAAGGATGTAAGAGTATAAGGGTATGAGGTTATTATAGAAAGAGTTATTAGTTATTTATTATTAAAACAGTTGATATAGGGTAGGTATATTAGTTACTATAGCTACAAGGGGTTCAGCTCTAGATTAACTAGGGGCTAGCTGTAGTAGTTAGTAGGGGGTAGGAGGGCTAAAGTTGTACTTTAGGGGGTAATATATCTACTAATAGTTACAGTAGAAAGCGAGCTATCAGCCCCTCCTACTTTAAACTTCTTAAAGTAATAAGTAATTAAATATTATTAGCTTTTTATTTCTTATAATAACCTACTTAAGATTACTTATTATAATATATATATCTTAATTTTAATATTTCTAATAGAATTGTAATATTAGAGAATAATTACTAAGTAGAAAGTATTTTATGATACTAGGAATATAGAATTTATATTTTCTAATTAGAAGAAAACTTTTTTCTCTATCCCTTTTTTAAAAAGTATTATAAGTAATATTATTACTCCTAAGTAATTAATAATAAATCTATAGTAAAATTATAGAAACTTAGGAATAGTTAGAATTATTTAAATATTTCTAGTAGCGTCTATTTAGTAATAATTTAAACTTTCATTAAATCTATTTTAACTCTTTTCTAAATAATTATATAATTCAGAAAACTTATGTTCTTATATAGAATCTATATTGAGAGAATTTAATAAAGAGTTATATTTTATATAGCTTAATCAGTATTTATAATAGTATTTTAATATAGTTCTTTCTAATATCTATTATTTATATTATAATATTATTTATATATATTTTATAATATATATTAATTAAACTAATAAGTATATTATTAATATACATCTAAAAAGATTACTAGTATATTAATAAGATTAAATAGTATTATTATATATCTATAGTAATTATATTATATTCTAAATACTATCTTCTGATACCTTTCTAGTTTAATTTTAATATAATAATTAGTATTCTTAAACTTAATATTGAGAACTTTTACTATTCTTTAGAATATATCTAAAAGCCTATTAATTAGTAATAATAAGTATTAGTTTTTAATTATAATCTTATTGAGATCTTTATAGTTAGTATAGAGATATAGAAACTTATCTTTCTTTGATATAAAAAGAATTCATATATTTATTTTCTTTATAAATAGTTATATATATCTATTTACTAGACTTTCTATAATATATAATTTTAATTCTTCTAATTATTACTTATTCAATAAGTATGTAGGGTTATAAATAAGGTTTTATTTAGCTTTAGATTAATAGTATATTTAATATCCTTAAGGATTAAGCCTAATTTTATTATAATTTTATTAAATACTTCTTATTTATTTATTAGTTCTTTAGAGATATCTATAGTTATAATAATTTTATTCTTTTTTCTAAATATTTCTATATAAGCTCTAAGATCTTTTCTTATCTTATTGATATTTAATATATAAATAGTCTTATTATTCTTAATAATTTCTTAAGTAAATACTTCTAATTTAATAATAAATATCTGTTCATAGTATTAGATACTTATCTATATATTTATCGTAATACCTTTCTAACTTATAGAATACTATTTTAATAAGAAGTCTATATATCTTTCTAATTAACAAGTATTAATAGATAGTTAATATAACTTCTATAGGTAACTATTTAAATTTATAAGGAAGAATGTTAATTAGTATAACTTTCTAATTCTAATACTAATTTATTAAATTCCTTTCAAAATAAGTATAATTACTTTAGTTAAGACGTATTCTGGTAAAATAATTATTTACTTACTAATAAGGTCTATTTATAAATATAAATCTATATATACTATTCTTTCTATCTTTTTAGTATTTTAAAGAATAGTTACTAATTCTTTAGCTATTTTCTCTATAGGAAGTAACTTTTAAATTAGTATAAGAATTATTAGTTTTATTTCTATACTTACTTGTTTCTCTAGATCCTTTTAAAATAAAAGCTAGTATTAATAATTTGAATTAAAATATAGGATTTTATAGTACTTTACTCTTAAGTAGTTATTAGTATTGTATTTATACCTATCTTACTCCTTATAACTTTATACTCCATCTTATTATATAAGAAGTATACTCCTAATACTTATAATATAGCTAATATATATATATATATATATATAATTCTCTAGTTTAAAATAAATATAGAATTATTTAATTTATTAGTATCCTATTACTAACTATTTAGTATTAATAAAGCTAATAGTTCTATTTATTTTAATATATATAAAAAGAGGGGTAGTTGGAAAGGCTATAAACTTATATACAAATATTGATATCTTCTATTTCATATTAGTTTACTAATATAATACTATTAGAATTCTAATAGGTTTTTAGCTTCTATTATAATATTTCTAATCTTTAGGACTAGGATTCTAAGTTTCTCTATTTCTCTTTTTAAATCTAGGTATAATTAGTAGAAATAAATAAAGATTAATTAGTAGAAATAAATAAAGATTTCTCCTTTATTCTACTTAAAATTAGGTATACTTAAATCCTAATAAAGTATTAATTACTTAGTATAATACTATACAGGTAATGAATATTCTTTCTATTATATTTCTTTAAGTTTCTATCTATATAATATAAAGACATGCTAATAGGACTACGTAGTACGCCTAGTAACTAGCTAGCTATAGCTACTAAAGTACTAGAACGAGTTTTCAGGCGAAGGATTATAACTTAGATCTTTCAAGTAATAGTCTATATAGTAATATAGACCCTACTTATACATTTGAATCTTTCCTAGCTAAAACCTTTAGCTATATTCTTATATATAACTTTTCCTATATCTTTCAATTGATATATTATTTATAAATAAATATAATGAAGTTAGTTTGGATAGAATTATCTTCTAGGTTCATCTTATAGTTTCTTTATTCTATTTAAAGTTAGAATACTAGCTTTATAAGTACTTGTTAGATCTATCAGTTAATTATAACATTTAGTTAGATTTAGTAACTATTCTTAATAATTATAATTATAATTATTAATATATTTAATTATGAATTCTTTCCCTTTCATTCTATAGTTATATAAGGATGACTTTTCTTAGTTTTTAAATGGTCTAAATACTATTAAATATTTAGTTAGCTATTAGATACAAGTTATAGTCTGCTCCTTATAGGCTTCTTATTATTTCTATATCTACTCCTAATATATTACTATTTAGGACTATATAGTTTAAAATTCTTTATTTATAATACTTATTAGGTCTAATGCTAGTAAGAATAATAATAATAAGAGTAATAATTAGAATTATTTACTAAATCTAAATATTAGTTATTAAGAAAATGGTAATTATTTAAACCTAGAGGTTATAATAGAGATTATTCTTCTTGTTCTTTTTATATTAAGAAGTACGTATTCCCTTCTTTAAGATATATTTTATATAAAGTCTTCTAATAGTTTCTCTATTTTAGCATTTCTAATATATTATTATTAGGGGCTTATATTAATACTAAACCTTGAGTTATTATAAGTTGGATATGGTAGGTATTTTTCTTTAGGGCTATCTTCTCTAGTAGTTATTATTCTATTATTATTATTACTTTATCTATTTAACTCTTAGTTATAGTATAATATAGTATTAATAGTTTTATTATATATTTCTATTAAGTTAAGTATTAATTATTAAAGTTTGGTAAGGTTTGTAGTTAATCTATATCTATAAGATAGCTATTCTCTATAAGAATAGTTACTATTTAATATTCTGATTTATATTAATTGCTTAAGAAATTAAGTAGAAGTAATAGAATTATAAGAATATAACTAAAGGTTTTAATTAGGAAAGGTTTAGATATATAAGTAGGATTTATATTATTATATAGATTATTATTTAAAAGATCTAAATTATAATCCTTTGGTTAAAAACTCTTTTTAATACTTTTGTAGCTGTGGCCAGCTGGCTACTAGGCGTACTGTGTGATCCTATTAGTATATCCTTATAGTCTTCTATTACTATAAGGTTGAATATTAGAATTAGAAGTATAATTATTTATAATGAAAAATAATTTCATTACTATTTCAACTAGTTATAAGCTAGTATAAGTATAAATACTATTAACAAGTAAAGTTTATAGTTAAATCTATATATAGAGTCAAGAGCTTAGTTATTACTCTAAGTATAGAGCAAAAGTAACTAAATATTTAAGTAATATTATAAAGGTAGATTTCTATCGAAGTATTAAATTATAGTATTACTAACAGTATTAATATAAAGTGATAATTAATTTGTCATATTATTAGTAATTATATAAGGATATTAGCTTTCTCCTTATTATTAAAGGCTTTAATAATTAGTTATGATTTATTATATAGTATATTCTTAATACTTTTCATTTTATTAATAAATATAAAGCTAAAGATTCTCCTTATTTATATTGTTAGATATGAAAGTATTTGAAGTATAATATTTCTTGTATTAATAGGATTTCTTATTCTTTAGTTTCTAACTCTTGAAATAATTAATTTAATATTTTAAGGAGGTTATTTTAATAAAACCTAATAGTTTTAATTCGTACTTCTACTTCTTTTATTATAAAGTAAATATTATAATATATAATACGTAGTTGTATTGAAGGTCTTTCATCTATTTAAAGTTATATATCTCTACAGGACCCTTTAAAGGTAGTTGCCACTAGTGGTCAGCTCTTGCCTCATTTACCCTATAGATACTACTAGTGCTGAGGAACCGTTCAGTATTATAATCTATAATATTAAAGAGATTAGTTTTTATAATAAAGATACTGTTCTTATATAGTTATCTTTATTATCTTAATTTCTTTTTAAATGTTACTATTATAATTACTTCTTCTTATAAAGTTTTCCTTTTAGTTTTATTATTATAATAGTTTTAAATATGACTTTTTCAATTTAAAATTAGTAATATAGCTTAGCTATTATTATTTAGAAAATACTAAACTTACCTTTTATTTTAATAATGTATATTTTACTATTAGTTAAGCTAAGTCTTAAAAGTCTAATCTAGCTCTAGTATTCTTAATAGATATATATATCTAATTAGAATAAGAGCTAATAGATAGATAGATATTGTAAAGGAATTATTATATATATTTAAAATATCTAAAACCTAGTATTATATATAGATCTTAGATATTTCCTTTATTATTTTCTAGATAATAATTACATATCTTATTATGTCTGGAAATAGTAATAATAATATATTAAAATATAGGTATATTTTAAAGATAAAAGGGTTAATACAAAACTATTAAAGCTACTAGTATTATCAATTACTTTGAATATACTTTAGAGTAGCTTTTTTCTTAGTATTTCTAATATTTTATTATATATAATCTTATAGGTTTTCGATAAGAAGGTTGTGATGAATAAATAATATAGTATATAGTCTAAATGTAGGTTTTTGAAAGGTATGATCTATTCAAGCTAGAGTGAAGCGCTTAAATACGTATAAATAGAGCGGTTAGGCTTTATATAAATTAGTATAGCCGTATAGTAGCCTTAGTACTATACTTATTCTTATATACCCCCCTAGCGGTAGAGCTACTAGAGATACCCTTAAATCCTAAGTAATATATTATTATAAATAAAACAAGGTAATTAGCATTCAAAATAATCCTTTAAATACTTAAATAAAAGAAATCATTTATTATAATAAACCTATTATACTTTATTATATATTTAATTATCTTTATAAATATTAGTAGGAATACTTAGCTAGCTTTTTTTAAAGTTAATAATTATTTTTTTATTTTAGTATATTAAAATAATCCCCTTATTATTTTTTATTACTATTTTCTTTCTCTTTACTAATACTAATATTTTTAATAGTCGCCTTCTTATACTTATAAGTAGTATATTTATTAATATAGATCTTATATATTGAATTTTAAATAAAATAATATATATTGATTATTATTAATATTCTAACTATAGGATAAACTTACTGAAGTTAAAAAAGAAGCTACTAAGGCTAAAATATTATATAATATTATAGCTAATCTATTATTATATCTTAATCTAACCTCTTTATTAAATAAACCCATTCTAATATTCACCTAATTTATTAATAAACTTAAGAAGTTACTTTCTAACCCTGACTTAGAAAGTAGTAGAAAATCAGACTTTAAAATTATATTAACTATTTTTCATCTTTATCTAAATATTAATAATGAGAACTTTTAAATTTAAAATTGTTGGTTAATCCGGAAAGTAACGCACGCCATACGTAATCTTACCGTACGGGTGCAAACTAGTGTTCTAGTTATTCGTTATTATTATTATTATATTATATAATATATAGTACTATATAAAGCTCTAGATCTATAGTATAGTAATTACTTACTAATTACTCTATATATAGCTATAGCTAGTACTAAGTACCTAGTACTTATTACTAGTA
>QAPG01001232.1:0-10258 GCA_004366825.1 Colletotrichum spinosum
ATTATTATTAGTAGTATTATTATTATTATAAATCTATTTGTATAGAAAGTAGGTATTAGTATTACTAGTATTAGTATTATTCTTATTTTATATAGAAATATAACTTCTACTATTTTATATTTATATAAATCGTATAGAAATATAACTGCTATTATTATTAGAAGTAGTATAATTACTATAGGTGTTATATATAATAAGTAGTAGTATTAATAATATTAATTGCTATAGTAGTTACTATAAAGTTAATTACTGTAGTATTAATTACTATAGCGGTTATTATAGTTAACGAATAATAATATTATTATTATTACCCTGATTTTGAGCTAAGATCTATATGTTAATCTAGCTTATCTAATTAATCTAATTAGTAATTAGATAAAAATAATATAATTAATAAGAAGAAATTAAAGAAAGAAGTTATTAAGCCTGAAGCTCCTATTTCTCCAAACTAATCGAAAGGGGTTTTATAAATAAAATATATATAGTAAGTATTATTCTTCTTAACAATAGAATAGCTCTTACTTTATAGTACTTTTAGTAAAAACGATGCGATTTAGCTATAACCTTATAATATCTTATTATAGATAGCTATAATAGTTTGATTAAAAAATAGGTTAAAGCTATAGCTTTATTATTTAAATAGTTAATATTAGTTATATTACTATTTATTATAAAATAAGTAGTAATAGGTAGTTAGTATTACCTTTTTAGGCTAGGTAAGCTGTTTTTAATACTATAAGTAGCTAAAAGTAGTTTTATTTAATAAATATAGATATGTGAGGAAAGAAGGCTCCCGCGTGTAACTACTATTTATAGGTTTTTGTAGTAATAGAACGGCTAATTACGTAGCTATACGTACTTATATAATATCTAAAAACCATTCTATAATATAAATAATACTTACTAAATATATGGTAAAATAATATAAAGGATTATCATATAATTTAAAGAATTATTTCTATTACACAAAATACTATAAAAATTAAAAGTATTAATATATTATAAGAATAATGATAAATATATCTATAAATAATAAAACGAATAACTAAAGATCTGATAATAATAATAATAACAATTAGTTCTATTTTTGAGACTATAGAAATTGTGTTAATAAACAATAATATTAATATATAATGATTACTAATATTAAAAGGATATTTCATAATGAATAATTAGTAATAATATATAGACTTATAATCAATATTAAAGAATATATAATTATAATCTTAAAAATTAAAGCTTTTAGAAAGGGGGATAACTATAAGGATATACTAATAAGACTATATAATATACCTGGTAATTAGCTAGTTATAATTACTAAAGTATTAGAAAGAGTTTTTAACTAAAAGATTACAACTTAGATCTTTTTAGTAATAGTCTATATAGTAATATAAATCCTATTTATATATCTAAATCTTTCTTAATTAGAGCTTTTAGCTATATGCTTATATGTATTTTTATACTATTTATACGTTTTTTATTTTCTTATAATATATTTTTATTTAAAAAATGTATTTGATTCATTTTTCTTATCAAAAGTTATATGAATAATTAAGAAATATTGAAATGTTATCATTTATAAAGTAATATTTCTTTTGATAAAAATAATCTTAATATCTTTTTTAACTCTAAGGATTATAATTTAAAATTAAAATAAAACTTATAATAATTATTAAATTCTTATTAAATAGTTAGAAATTCAAGAAATCTTTGATTTAATAATAAGTTTTATATATTTTTATTGGATTTTTTTAAGAGAGTTTTATTATAGAATAAGGAATTTATAAAATCTTAGAAGTTATAACATTAATATAGAAACTTAATTTAATTCATTTAAAAAATCTAATTGTTTAAATTATTTGAAATAAGTTTTCTAAAATAAATAAATATTTCTTCTTTAAATTTGAAAGGTTCTTATTTTAAATAGTTTTCTATAATATATATAAAACTTTAAATTATTAAATTAATTATATTATTATTCTTAAATCTAAAATTACTTAAGAAACTATAGAGATATTAGACATCTAGTAGGAGTATATTAATATAATCCTATGAGGTA
Organism: Colletotrichum spinosum; assembly: GCA_004366825.1. Lineage (NCBI taxonomy): Eukaryota > Fungi > Ascomycota > Sordariomycetes > Glomerellales > Glomerellaceae > Colletotrichum > Colletotrichum spinosum. The sequence continues at coordinate 2,060 of QAPG01001232.1, forward strand.
TATATATAAAGTATGTCTCTCTCAATCTAATAAGAGTAGTTGGTAACTCGTTTATAGTAAAGGGCTCATGTAGCGCAGTCCTTTACAAGTCTGCTGCGTCTGTATAGGAGGTCCTATAAGTCCTCATCACAGCCTCATGGGTTCGCTTGCGAGGCTACAGTCCTCTATGCCGTCCCCTGGCGATTACGACGCATCTTCAAATGCCCGAGTGAGGTTGATGTCCTCTGGTCCTCGTAGCTGCTGTTGTACAGCTCGTCGGTTGCGTGGGCAGGAATTTGTCTTGAGGCTGTTGCAGCTAATGCGCGCTCATGACCATCCCGTAAGACGGGACGTAAGGACCTTCGAGGAAGGCATTGCTTTCACGCAAGTGTGCCCGTCTCTTTGATATTGGTATGGACTCCAGTGTTTACCATAATAAGGCGTCGCCAGCTCATCCAACGATTACTAAGGGTTTTCGATGCCTACTGGCGCCCGTCACTCTTCATCAGGTTGATACTGGGAACGTACAACTGCATGATGGTGTGAAATGTAGAAAAAAGGACTATCGCAGTCGTGCCGTGTCAGGTTGTTCCTCATCATATTGCTGGGGGCGCATGAACTGGCCTCTCTAGTCAAGAACCCTCCTGCGTGACTGCCTGCTTTCCCCACGAAGCTGGGTCCTACCTGCCAGGCATCGCAACGAAAGCAGAAGGTGCAGTCGCTGGTAACACCGCTACTTTCTCTGCTGAACAGTCGGTAGTTATTTGTCCTTCCGCCCCTTCTCTTCCCCTCGGCACGCAATAGACAGCCATCGTGAGCACATTGTCCCTAGCCTGGAAACCTGAGCCATTCTGCCTTCACGGCGACTTTCTCGCGCGACTGCCCGGTCCCTCCTAGTATATCCAGAGTGGCTGGGCTACTTATATCATACTGGTTGGCGCTTGCCACATCTTGTGGTGCGTCCCTGCTCTCGTCTCGTCCTCATCACCACTGACAAACCCAGTTCACCTTGATTCCTGACTCCCAGCTGTCTCGGTCTAAGACTGATAAGCTCGTGGCTTTTGACGACTGTAAGATTCTCGAGCTGTCCTCCTTGCGTCCGCTTGGCAAGGAAGACTGTGCCTCCGGTCTGCAGAGATAGAAAGACTCCTGAATTCAGAAGCCGTGTCCGATACAGCTTGTAGCAGGTTCAGACCAAGTCCTACGGTATGTGCCCAACGATGTAGACAAGGTCGGCAAATGTGCTGATTGTAGTCATTCCCAAGTACCTGTTAAATCAGTTTCACTCACTCTTGAATAGTGGCCGCTCAGCGTTGAGAATGGACGACATGGCTCAAGCTCGAGAGGCAATGATCTTCAACCCGTCCTCGCCGCGGTCTTCCGTCGGGGGTGCCGAGTCTTTTAAAGGCACACCGGACACCAGACTCACAGCGTTTTCACCGGACGAGGGTTCGGTCAAATCCTCTCGTCTGCTCACTACTCTGGGCGAAGATTCCCCAGACATCACTCCGTCGAAGCTTCCTGTCAACGTCTCCTATGAACGCAGTATGTGCGGTGCTGACAAGGACCCGTTCGTCACCTCAGCTTCAGCTACAGCCCAGCAGAAGCTCTCACCGACAGCTTCCGCCTTTCAACCCTTCGCATCGCCTGATGACCACGTCAGCCGTATTGCCCTTTCCAACCTGGAGCGACAGAGACGACAAGTTGCCTCGTCCCCGGACCAAGCGGAAGGGTACGAGCTATCGCAATGTCTCAACATCAGCTCACCAGGTCGCGCGCTCGGGGTATCCGATCTCCACTCCTACTTGACTGTCAGTTTGGCTAATGGCGAAGTCCTCTGCATTGTGCTAACTTTGGCCAGAAACTCCAACGCCTCGGCCTTCTTCTACAAGAGCCTAGACAAATTCACTATGAAGACGGGAGGATTGTCGTCTATTTCAGTAACATCCATGACGCAGTTTCGGTTCGTGAGAATCTCCACCGCGCAGAATCAAAGCTTGAGGCGAAATACCTATCAGATGTCAATGCAGAGGTATGTCTTCCTTTTCTATGCGGACGTCTCTCTCGTCTGACTTTTATTGTATTTGCAGAATGACTGCGGCGCTCGTGTGTCTATTATCGGCACTTTACCGACATCTGTATTCATCGACAGGGTCCAGTTCGAAGCTGCCTTGAAGCGTCTGCTCCTTTTTCACTGCCAACTATCCGGCTACCGCACGTTGCATAGTCATGAATCCGATCGTTACGAGGCTATTGCGCAATTCGTCGACCACTCAAGGGCTAAGGATGCCGTCTCTTTGTTCAACAATAAGTATATCGAGGTGAGCCTCTTTCGCCTCTGTCTGCCTCTTCCTCTCCCGTACCGCTTGCTGACGTGACCTAGCGAGTTCATGTCACAGTTTCCCTCACTGATTTGGAGAACACCTCACATCTGGAAGCTGACAGTCGTGAGAGTGAGAGGCTTGAGGGGGGTTCTGATGGATACCAAGCTCAAATGCAAGGTCTTCCAAACGCCTTCCAGACTCTGGCGCTACCGAGAGCGCCGAGGCGGGTGCATTTGTCACCCCAGAATGCAGCACTTCAAGCTCTGAACTCAACCTACCCACACCTCGGCGTTCAGGTGCCCCCGGTGGCGATGTGGCCTATTGTCTGCCAGCCGCAGTTTCAGCCTGGAATGACGTACGTCCTTAATGGAGGTCACCAGCTGTCATTGCCTCCAGCTACGTCCGGTGCCTCTAGCTATCCATTATTCAGCCCTCGGATGCCCTCGGCTGCGCATGCCATTTCCCTGCAAGGAACGCCAGGGGGGAATGCGAGACCGGAACATCGCAGGCAGAACGCAGCTCGCGTCAACAGGTCGCCTTACTACACTGCAGCTAGTCACCACAATCACGTCGACATCAGTCGTATCCGCGAAGGAACGGATGTTCGTACAACTGTAAGTGGTGTCAAGTCGTCCTTCGGAATAACATCAGCTTATGGACTCCAGATCATGCTCCGGAATATTCCGAATAAGGTTGATCAGGCAATGCTCAAACGCATCGTGGATGAATCCAGCTGGGGCAAATATGATTTTATGTACTTGAGGATCGACTTTGCGAACGACTGCAAGTAAGGGACTAGTCGTCGGATCTTGCGTTGTCTGTCATTGAGACTAATTACCTGAGCGATGGCAGCGTTGGATACGCCTTCATCAACTTCGTGGACGTAAGAGCTACCCGGCAGCCTAAGGTGCCAATCACTGACCAGACTTGTAGCCATTGGACATTGTCGATGTCAGCCCCCCCCTTCCCCCAAAACACACACCCACACCCACACACCTACACCCATGACGATTTTCTCTCTGTCTCTCGCTGTCTCTCGCTGCCCCCCCTTTTTCTCTATCTCCTTCTTTTTCTTTTCTGTTCTGTTCAATTTTCAATTCAAAGTTCTTACCTCTCGACTGTCAGATACTAATGGCTTCACAGTTTGTCAGCACCAGAGGCAATCAGAGATGGTAGTGTCCCCGGTGCCACTAAGAGAACATAACTGACAGAAGCAGGAACTGTTTCAAAAGCGACAAGGTCGCCGAAATCTCATACGCGAGTGAGTATTTCGTTATCACAGCAGAGAGTGCCTGATTCAGAGAACGTACTGATGCGAAATATATCAGCCATTCAGGGCAAAGATTGCCTTGTTCAGAAGTTTAGGAACAGTTCCGTGATGCTAGAAGCTGCTCACTACCGCCCGAAGGTCAGTGACATCAAGTACTCTAAGAACCGCTCACCAATGTTCTTGTTAGCTATTTTACACGTCGAATGGACCTCTTCCCGAGCTTGCTGGCGAAGAAGAGCCCTTTCCCCACCCCGACAACCAGTCCAAAATGAAGCGCAGCTGCGAAAACGCAGAGCATGTTGGTATGGTGGTCACAGGCATCTCAACATGGTTGCGTACTAAGTTGTGTTGCCAGGGCTCTTCACTCCGAACGCCGGTCAGCATTTCCGAGATGAACAGCGTCGTCGACGCTCGCAGTACGACAGAGGAACCCGGCTAGCAGAGCTAGAGGAGCACGACTTGGATGCAAGTTTGCAGCCATACGCTTACCGTTGAAAGTAAGAGACCTAGGTGAACAATTCGCGGGGAACGATAGTCACGGTGGCAATGTGTCTCTGAGGAGACAATGCACCCCAGATTCTGTCCACACGCACCGGACCATCGCTTTGTTTGCTATTTGCATGGGAGCTTTGTGGGGACGCCAGGGAATGTGTAATCATCAGTAATTAGCTAGACGCTGCAGTAATGTCATGGCTTTGAATCCCACTTCTAGGAAGGTTACTGGCCGGTATGGACTGCTCATGGCAAGCAAGTAGGCAAGAGCGTAAGAGCAGCTGCACCGGCTTGCGCGAGTGAACATATGGCTTGACCCTATATTGCCCCTTGCCAACGGCGCTCGTAGCCGGGTCTGAGATGTAAATATGGAGATATGACGTATCATTCGGGTAGGGCTGGCAGAGGCTTCCGAGCTGTAGATGACACAGTGCTGCGGGCCTGATACACATACCGCAACCCGCCCCGGTCTTTACGTAGGTCAGTGTCAGCCACTGGCACCAGCCGATCTGGAACTCCCGTTCCATCTTCGCATTGCAACAAGTCGGCTCCTTCCGCAGCAGCGCCGCAACGGTCCGGGGAGATGATAGTGGAAGTTAAGGCGGCGTGGTGAAACCCAGCGTAGTCTCCATTTCCCGTTAGTGCTTCGGACAGAGTATGGCCTCCGCCCGGTGCCATATCTGCACCTTCGCGCAGTTCCTTGGTGGACACACAGTGGTGAGGGTTGCCAGAATAAGGTGTCTGCAATCGGTGCCCCCTAGAAGAAGGCGACGGGGGGATCGGACATACATCTCTACCGCTTTCGTTGCCACTTTCGGGATCGGCAAATTTCCCTCCGTGTGTTACATAGGAAGGGGTATCGCGATACGTGGGAAACGAAGCCAATGGGTGATTAAGGTCCAGTGTCGTGCTAGTCTCGCAACAAGTAGTGAGATGGGGCTGCGTCATGGCCCTGGAAAAGATGACAAGCGACAGACAGAAGAGAAGGAGAATGGCCTGCACTATGGCCATCCGCTTCTGAAATACGACTTCCTCCGCTAGAATGCTTAGTCGGGAACTGAGTGCGACCGTTTCTCTTTGCGATTGCTCTCTCTGGCTTTCCAGGGCAATGACAGTTGACTGCCAAACCTGATCGTATTGCTGGCGTACGTTCCTCAATTCGGACAACACGGTTTCGTTGAGGCTATCCAAGAAGACGTCTATCCGGGACAATTGCCGTCGTTCAGCTAGGTATTGTATCTCTTGAAGGGAACGTGACTGATCTTCCATGTACTTCATTGACAGCGTGACGTTGGATTCCAGGAGTTGTAGACGCTTGGTGACAGCCTTGAAAAAGCTTTCCTGCACTGTAGGCGAGGCAGGTGCCAAGGTTGAGTTGCCCTTGTGCCTAGTTTGAGAGTTGGGCTGCAAAGTCGCCTTAACAGGAGGACTGGCCGCCACATCCTCGCTATACCCAGGCCGGAAGTCCTGCTGGAGAGAAGAAAGATTACCGGCAACTGCCGTTGCCGTTGCCGTTGCCGTTACCGTTGCTATTACCGGGGCCGTTGATGCCGTTGATGCCGCTGCGCTAGAAGCAGTTAATCTCTGGGACGATGAGAATCTAGCAGTCGACTGGGTTCTGGGAACTTCCCGACCACGTATAGCGTCGCTTTGGCGACTATGTTCGAGAGCGTGATCCTCATTAGCGTCAAATACGCCACGAGACTCCAATGCAGTTGCCGGTCTTGACGGCAACACGGGTGTCGACGCGGTGGGCTTTGCGCAGGTCTGTAACTGTTGCAGAGTTGAAAATGCAAGGCTGTGCCGTTCCAGTGTACATGCCAAATGGGTGTCAGGCCGTGGGTTTCCGCCCTGGGGATATGGTAGCGCCTCTACGGCTCCCTCCTGGCTGGCGTTGGCATGAATCCCGACGCCCAATGACGCCGAGTGTTCATCTGAGGACCCGTTCAGCACATCGTCTTCGTCAAAGGGAGATTCGGTGTCCTTCAAAGACTCCAGCATTCGAGTACCATGTACGCGTAGCAAAGAGACGGGGCAGTAGTATTCGTTGCCGTAGTGGCTGAGAAACTCAACCCGAACATACTTGGCCCATATCAGGGGGTTTTGGACGAGAAAAGGCTGGATGTCCCGGGAGTTCCTGGCCTCGAAAGTACCCAAATCCTTCCATTTTTCGGCCTTCACAGGATACCTGTCGCTTACACTGACTCGAAATTGACGAATCATGCTGGAGAAGAATTCGAAATTGGCAAGTACAATGGTGTCAACAAGGATATCGTCGCTTAGTTCTACAACGACAAACTTGTTCTTTGCAGAGCACTCCAGCAACATGTAGGAATCCTTGTTCTCCACTAGTATGGCCTTTGCGTTTTTGACACCGGGGTTTGTCTTAAGAACCGTTGCGCCAGCATCAAATGATGAATACGAGAACCTTTCTTTGCAGGTCTTCCCGGCATCTTTGCTGCGGTAGTATTGCGTGCGTCCGTCGTCATAGAGCACGGGTTCCAGATTTTGGTCTGCGGCTGGTGCGTCCGTTGGGGCCGCGTGGGGTGCTGAAGCAAGGTTACTAATCTTCTCCGACACAACGTCGAAATCAAGATTGATTTCTCCGTCGTCCCCAAGGCTGTCAAAGGAGGAATCGCCGACTGATTTGCCCGCCATGTGATCTCGGTCACGTGCTCCCCGTATTCGCAAGTCGGGCGGGTCTTGGCCAGCTTTACGAAGCATCATCTCTTTCCAATCTTCGAAGGACATGAAGGGTCTTGGACTCGGCTGCATCTCGTTCGGTTCATGGATTTGCGGATGATCCGATGGCTCGCTGCCTCCGGCTCCAGCTGCTGTTGCATCAGTCGTAGACGTTGGATTGTTGACACTTTTGACGGACACTTGGGCTCCCTGAAGGGTACCGAGGAGTCCCGTGGTGCCATTGCCGGTTGATTTGTCACCTGGCCAGCTGGTCCTCAGACACTGCTGTGGGAGCGTGTGAGTTATGTAGTTGATCGTCTTGTATTCGCAATCCGTCGGTGATTCGGGTAGAGGTGTCGTTGCTACGGACGAGGACCGGGAGAAAACAGACAAGGGAAATAGAAAGGCAGTATATACAAGTTCCGTGGACGGAAAATTGGGGCTGAAGAGTCGCATGATTTCGGCATTCAGAAATGCACATCGTCGTGGGTAGAAAGGGAAAGGCGGCCGCGTCAAAGCTAGCATACATATGTCGCAAATGTAACAGTGATCCCGAAGGATTCCACGGGAAATCCCGGGAATTTCCTAGAGAAACCCTATTCTGGAAGTTTCTTTACAAATACTATAAGATTAAAGGGGTAGAGATATAGAAATCTAAGTCTGAATAATAAATATCGGATTAGTAGCTGTAAGAAGATGGATTATTACTGATAGTATATTATTATATTATTATAATTTAGTTATATTAAAGGTTTCTAATCTATTTAAAATTATATACTTCTTAGGGTCCTTTTAAAAGTAGTTATACCCCATAGTTAACTCTTGCTTTATATACTCTATAGATAATACTGATTCTAAGAAATTGTTTAAATAGAAGAAACTTTAAGTAGTAATAATACGATTAGTTAATATGATTACTAATAAACAGAGAAAGTATAGGCCTATTTATTATAATTACTTTTTTAAAGAATTATAGTTATATAATACTAATACTAGCTAGCTAGTAGTACCTATTGCTAGCTATTAATAGTTACTAGCTATTAATAGCTATTAGTAAGAACTAATAGCTAATAGTAGTTATTATAAATAGTTTATATAACTAGTAGGAATATTAGTTATAGTTACTTACTATAGGATTCGAACTTACTATTCTTACTATAAAATAGTAAAAGCTAGTTAGATATTAAACTATTGTATTAAGTAGGAATATTATATTATTATTAATATACCTATATATATATATTTAATTAGTTTATAATTTAAAAAGTTTAATAGTTATTTAATATATTCATAATATTTATCTTATTATTATTATTTATAAAGATATTGTTAGTTAATCTGGAGGGTAATGCATGCTGTATATAATCTTGCTGTATAGGTGTAAACTAGTATTCTAGTTATTTATTATTATTATTATTATATTATATAATATATAGCGCTATATAAAGCTCT
>QAPG01001233.1:0-10245 GCA_004366825.1 Colletotrichum spinosum
CAGCTAATTATATATATAATTCTTTAAAAAAGAAAATAAAACTTCAGAATTTAGGAGAACTCTCTCCTTTTCTCGGTTATAATTTATCTATAAACTAAAGGGAATAGATAGTTACCATTAATTAAAATAGATATACTGAGAATATTATTAAAAATTATAAAAAAGAAACTATTTATAAATTTAAAACTCCTATAGATAATAATACCAAGGTATTTAAAAATAAAGAAAAAGCTTTAAAACTGAAATCTTGAATTTTTAGTAAGAAATAGGAGTTCTATTATATTTAACTTTAAGAATAAGGTTTGATATTACTTTTATAATAATAGCCTGTTTTCAATTTACTTATAATTTAAGTAAAAACCATTTTTTAGTTTTTAACTATACATAAAATTATTTAAATAATAATAAAGAAATAGATTTATTTATAACTATAAAGATATATCTTCTATTAAGAATATTATAAGATATATAGATTTAGATTGGATAAGAGATCTAAATAATAGAAAATCTACTTCTGCTTATATTTCCTATTTCAGAAGAAATAGTAATATTATAAGTTATTCCACTATAAGATAAAACATAGTAGCTTTATCTACTTATAAAACTAAATATATAGCTAATAAGAGATCTAAATAATAGAAAATCTACTTCTTCCTATATTTTCTAATTAGGAAGAAATAGTAATATTATAAGTTATTCTATAATAAAATAAAATATAGTAGCTTTATCTACTTATAAAATAGATTATATAGTTCTATTAGATACCTATAAAGAAGTAACTTATTTATATTATAACTATACTTATATAGATTTAAAATTAGATTTATTTAAAGTTAAAAACCCTAAGATTTTTATAAATAATTTAATAGTTAAGAAGCTAGCTAAAAATCCTGAACTTTATAAAAAAGTAAAATATTTAGATATAAGAAATCACTTTATAAGAAGTTTTATTAGAAATAAAAATATCTTTATATATTATATAAATATAGAAGATAATATAGCTGATATTTTAATTAAACCTCTAGGCTTAGTAAAATTTAAGCGAATTTTATCTAAATTCTAAGAAATAATATCTTCAAAGTCTTTCCTCTTTTACCCTTATAATTTTAAATTTTATAACTTGATATATAATTTCTCTCTTTTTATTTTGATTAAAGCTTTAAAAGTTTTTATATAAATAAGCTATATACTAGCAATATATACCTTATAGGAAGATATTAAATCTATTCTAATATCTAAAGAACTTCTATTTCTATTATTCTAATAGGATTAATAAGAAGTTCTATAATATTCCTATATAAATAAATCGTATAAAGATCACTCTATAAATATATACTTATTTTACTTTTTTACCCCTAGTAGCTATTAAGTAAATAAGGTAAAAATATAGAAATCTACTTTTTTACAAAATACTAGAAGTAGTTTAAGCTATATATACTATAGCTATAGTACTTTATATACTATAGCTATAATAACTAATATACTATAATTATACTATAATATATACTATATTTTAGCCTATATATTATAATTATAATACATTATATACTATAGCTATAATAGCTTATATATTACATTAGGATATATATACTATAATAATAACATCTTATATACTATAGTTATAGTAGCCTGTATACTATCGCTATAGCTAGAACTCTAGTAGTATAGTTAGAACTCTAGAATAAACCATCTATATAATAACCTTAGTATTTCTATGAATAATAGTTAGAAATAATTAATTATACTATTAATTGAATTACTATTTCTCCCTCTACTAAACTACTATTATTACAAATATTTCAAATAAGTCCTCACATTAAGAAAACTACTTTTATCATATTATATTTGTCCTGATTTCACAGCTATCTATAGGAACAACTTAACTGTTAATTTACCTACCTATCTATCTGTTCTAATAAATATCTAGCTAGCTTTTACTATTATAGTAAGAGTAGTAGGTTTGAATCCTGCAGTAAGTAACTACGACTAGTCTTGCTGGTTATATAAACTATATAGTAACTACTACTAGCTATTGGCTATTACTACTAGCTATTAATAGCTAGCGACTATTAATAGCTAGTAATAAGTACTACTAGCTAGTTAGTATTAGTATTATCTTATTATAATCCTTAATAGAATAATTATAATAAATATAGTCCTATATATACTTTTTATATTTATCACCTATTATATTTAACTAACTATATTATTACTACTTAAGGTTTCTTCTATTTAAATGGTTCTTCAATTCTAGTATTATCTATAGAGTATATAAAGTAAGAGCTAACTACTAAATATAGCTTTCTTTAAAAGGTCCCGAGAGGTATATGACTTTAAAAAGATTAAAAACCTTTAATATAAGAACTAAATATTATTAAAATTACTTGAAATAATATCAAAAGATCCTTTATAAGTTAAGATTTCATTAGTAAGTCCTGAGGGCTTATAGAGTTTCAATATATATTTAAATATTTGAAAAGTATTTATATTATATCTAATAATTTAATTATTAAAAAAACTATTCTTATAATTTAATTATATATAGTTTAAAACCTTTTTATTTTTATTCTTATTTTTAAAAGTAATAGATTTAGTAGTGTCTATAAAATATCTTTATTAATAAGCAAAGCTTTAATATAAATAGATTAAGCTTTATAATTACTACTTCCTATTAATTTAGAAATAGTAATCTCTCTAGAGTTATGTATTTTGTTAAAAGAAAACAATTTACTGAAGTATATATACTATGAAGGGATTTTCTAGAAAGACTATAAAAGTCTTATAATATATAGTATAAAAAAGTATTATATTTTCTAAACAAACTAAGATTAAAGATTAAAGTCTTTCCTCATATTTTATAATAAAGATAGGACTTTAAGAATAAATCTAAAGATCAGAGATCTAAATCTTAGTATTTTTCCTTTTCTTTTTGAATAAATTCAAGTTTTCTTTCTTTATAAAATCTATGAAACTCTCTACCTTTTTACTACTTTCATAGAAACTAAATACCTTACTAGAATTACTTTATTTTTACGAAAGATTAATTTTATTCGATAAGTTATTTTAATGCTTAAAAATCCGATTTTCCGCCTATTTCAACTCTTCTTAATTCTTCGGATATTCGAGATTTATTCTTAATCGACTACTTTTTCCAATTACCCTCGAGTTTATTTCCTCTTTAGTTTCGAATTATTTTAATAGTAAAAAGATCAATCCATACGGAAAATCAACTCTTGTTATCTCGAATTGTATTTCGATTTTCGATCGATTTTATAAAGAAGGAAAAGTCAACCCCTGGAATATATGTTAGATTTAATAGATCGATTCTATTTATCGATAAACTGACTAGGTTTACTTGGGGAATTTTATTAAAAATTAAGTTAATTAAAGAAGTTTCAAAAACCTTTCTCAAATTTAAAGAGTCATTATAAGTAATAATAGGAGAGTGATAAACGAATTTAATACTAATAGAAATAATAATTTTATTCATAAAGAATAAAAGATATTTATTCTTATTCTAATATTACTCATAATATTAGACTTCTATATGCTTATAAACATAATAGTTTAATAGAAAGAGTAATAAGACCTTTAGTTAATAAAATTAGAATTCTAGTTTATTATTTAAATTTACCTTATGATATATAAAGGGATATTTTGATAGCTTCAATGTATCCATATAATAGAACTTCTTATAGTACTATAAATCTCAAAACTCCTTATAAATTAAATAATAAAATAAAGTTTGATATTGATAATATTAAGATATAAAGTAGCTTTTATTATTACAAGAATAAAGATCATAATACTAAAGAATTAGATATACAAACTTATAAAAGAACTATTATAATTTATAGAAATAATATTCATAGAACTTAGGATTTTAATACAAAGAAAGTTATAAAGTCTAGAAATATAAAATATTTAGAAAATATATTTTATGTTCTAGAGGAAGAATTACTTTTATATATTCATTTAGAAAGGAACTCCAATAATTATAAGTTTAGTAAATTTCACAATAACCTTATTTTAAATTTACAAAATCCTATTTCTAATATAGATTAAAATAACAATCATAATAGTAATAATACCTTTTTAATAAATCCTATCACTAAAGTTTAAAAGATGTATGGAATAACTTCAGAAGTAAATTTAAATATTAAAATACCTAGAAATAATATATTATTAGAATGAAATATAGAAAATAGAAATAATATTCAGGGAAAGTCTAATTTGTATATCAATTTACTTATTACATTAGATAAAGTTAAAAGAGACTATAAAACTTATAAAGGAAGCATTCTTCCTACTATTTTAAATTATTTTAATTAAAGTAGTTATATAAAACTATATAAAATCCTAATAAAGACAATTAAGCTTATTATACTTTACTAGTTAATAAAGTAAAGAACCTATTTCTTTTCTTTAAATATTTAGATTCTCTAAATATAGAAATTGAATTCTAATTATAATAGAAGAAAGAGAGTAGATAAGATCTATAAATAATTAGAAAACAATATTTCTATCTATTATTGATATTATAGATATTATTATTCTAAATAGTAAATAGATTTATTAGTTAAAACTAAATAATATAACTAAAGAGACTATATATAAAATTAGATATATAGTTTAAAATCACGATTAACATTTGGATATCAGTTATTTAGAAATCTTAAGTATTACTAATAAATTTAGAAGTTAGAAACATATAATAGGTCGTTCTATCTATTTGGTATAGACTTTAATATAATATAATATAATATCACTATAGTATTTATTTATGTTAATATTTACAGATCTATATATATTCATATATTAGTTAGATTTTATTTTAATATACAAAAGAGTTCTTTAGAACCTCATTTAAATATATATATAAGTACTTATAGGAATAATAAGAACTATACTTTTATTTATTTATTAAATAGAATATTATACAATTTGAAATAACCTTTTCAATTCTCATATAATTATATGAAAACATTTCTTATTTAGTAGGATTTATTGTTTCGCTCTATAATTCAATAGTTTTTATTTTAAATAAAAAGCTTTATATATGTATTTGAAGTTATTATATCAATAATATATTACTACCTATTAATAATCAAGAAATAGCTAATCATATATATAAACTTCTAAAACAGAAAGTAAGAATTTAGACCTTGAGACAACTTTCTATTTCTTTTAATATAATGTATTTATAAATCAAAAGAGAAAGATTATTATTATAAATTGCCATAAATATATCAAGAAGACTATTAAAGAATATTAAAACGAAAATATTTATAAGTTCAAAATTCATAGAAATAATAGTTTTAAACTATTCAAAAATGAAGAAAAAGCTTTAAATTCCAATATCTTGAAACTTTAGTAAGAAATAGCAGATTTATTATATTTAACTTTCAAAATAAAGTTCAATATTACTTTTATATTACTATTCTGTGCTTTATTTATTTATAATATAAGTAAAGATTATTTTTGAAATCTGAATTATATATAGAATTACTTAAATAATAATAAAAAGTAGAGATTTATTGATGATTATAAAGATATATCTTCTATTAAGGATATTATAAGATATACTAATTTAGATTGAATGAGAAATCTAAATAATACAAAGTCTACTTCTTTCTATATTTTCTAGTTAAAAAGTTATGATAATATTATAAATTATTTTATTATAGAATAGAAAGTAATGGTTTTATTTATTAATAAGGTTAAATATATAGTATTACTAAATACCTATAGGCAAATGATCTATTTATACTATAATTATAATTATTATAACTCAAAATTAGAATTATTTAAAATTAAAAAACCTAACACTTTTACAAATAATATAATGATAAAGAAACTAGTTCCAAACTTTAAACTTTATCAAAAAGTAAAATATATAGAGTTTTACGTATTTAGCTCCCTTGCCTAATAGGTAGCTTTGATTATACTTAGGAAATAATCTCTATAATAGGAAAATATCTATTTATATATTATAATCTATATTTATTTCTATAGATAAATATAATTAAAAAAGCCTCATAGTATAACTACTAGTTTAAACTTAACCTTAATCTAAAAATAGAAGCTAAAAGGTAATAGAATAATAATTAGATATATAAACCTATTAATACAACTTTTATCATAATGTATATAGTAAGTTGTAACTTAGTATATGAGTAGTAGTTTTGAAGTATTATATCTATTATAATAATACTTATAATATTAACTTATACTGATTAGATACTTATAATACTACTAGTATATCTTACTAATACTAGTTATAAATATAAAGAAAGCGACGGAAGACTAGCTAACTATCCTTTAAAATATATATTAATAGCTATTTATAATAATACTACTACGAATAATAATAATGATAATAAGAATAAACTACTCCTGACTACTATCTATAATTATACTTAACTCTTATAATTCTATTATGAATATTAACCTTATAAAAGCTACTAATAATTATAAAGATTATAACTACTTTTATAAAAGCCTAAAGGAGTTAGTTTTAAATGAAAGTAACTTCACTATTCTTTCTAACTTTTTTAAAGTAGTTATAATTATATTTAACTTTAATATATCATTAGAAGTTAAAGCTATTAATAGAGTTGAAAAAAACATAAGATTAAAGTAATTAAGAAGAATCTAACACCTTAGAGTAGGATATTTAAAGATAACTCTCAATATTCTGAATATATTTTAAAAGTAGTGTATCAGGTATCATTTTATTCCAGAAAGATATATATACTAAAGTCTACTTATTATAGAAGTCATTATTAACTAAGAGTAGGGAAAATATAACCTAAGGCTAAATATATTGTATTATATACTATTAGTATAATCTTATTATGTAATATTTAAAGATTTGAAGTAATTATAGCTATAGTAATTAGCATAAAGTAGGTTGAATTATAGGTCTTAGCTGGGAGCTAAATATTCTCTATGTGAAGCTAAAGACCTAAGTAGAATATATAGATATATAATATTATTTTATAAGAGATTTTATCAGAAATTAAAAATATTGTTACATATTGTATATATATAGAAAATAATATAGCTTATACTTTAACTAAAGTTCTAAACTTCGTGAAATTTTAATAAATTTTATCTAGATTTCAAGAAGAAATATCTCAAAAATATTTCTTTTTATGTTTTATAAGCTTTAGGTTTTAGAACTTAATACAATTTTCCACTTTTTATTTTTTGTCAAACCTTATAGGTTTTTATAAACAGAAGTTATATATTAGTAAGATATATCTTATAGGAAAATGTTAGATTTATTATAATATATAAAAAATTATGTTTTTATTATTCTAATAGAAAAAATAAAGAGTTTTATAATATTTCTGTATAAATGAACTATATAGAAATTACTTTATAAACATATATTTATTTTACTTTTTTATTCTCCGTAGTTCTTAAGTAGATAAAATGAATATATAGAGGATTATCGTTTTATAATATACTAAAAGTAGTTTAAAGTATATAAATTATAATTATAAAACTTTATATATTATAGTTATAATACTTTATATACTATAGTTATAATAACCCATATATTATAGCTATAGTTAAAGCTCTAGTAGTACAACTAGAAGTCTGGAATACACCTTCTATATAAGAATTTCAATATTCCTATAAATAATAGTTGAGGGGGCTATTACATTTTATTATAATATTTAAGTTTTATAAATAGATAAAGGGAGTAATTCTTTAAAGAATAGAGTGTAGAATCTCTAGGTTGAAAAGAGCTAGACTTACAACTTATTAGAATAGATAGATAAGTAGGTAAATTAACAGTTAGGTTATTACTATAGATAACTATAAAATTAGGAGAAACATAAGATAATAAAGGTAATCTTCTTAATATGAAGACTTATTTAAAATATTTAGAATAATAGTAGTTAAATAGAAGGAGGAATAATAATTTAATTAATGATACAATTAATTATCTCCAACTATTATATATAGAGATATTAAGGTTTGTATATAGAAAACTTATTTTAAAGTTCCAGCTATGCTATTAGAGTTCTAGCTGTATTCATAACATATAAACTACTATAGCTATAATATATAAAGTATTATAATTATAATATATATATCTTAATATGATATATAAACTAATATGACTATAATATATAATTTATTATAGTTATAGTATACAACTCAAAATATAACATATATTATAATATAATTATAGTATATTAGTTATCATAGCTATAGTATATAGGGTATAATGATTATAGTATATATAGTTTAAACTATTTCTAATATTCTATAAAGAAATAAGCCTCTATATATTTATTTTATTTACTTACAAACAACCAGAACTAAAAAGAATAAAATAAATACATATTTTTAAAGCGATTGGTATATAGTCTACCTGTATAGAAATAATCTAGAACTCATTATTATTTCTATTAGAATAATAGAAACAGAAGGCTTTTATATATTAGACTAAATCTAATACTTATTATATAGTTGGGTTTTTATAATTAGTAGTATAATACTATAAAGACTATATTTTACTTTATAGATTATTATTATCTTGAATTTTAGTTTAATAGTTCAAGAGATAATATTAGTATTTAGTTATAGTAGAAGTACTACTTATTGGTTAGTTGAAAGAATATAATTAGTAATAATACATATATTCATATCAAGATAATAGTTATTTAGTAGTAAATAGAAGTTTGAATAAATAATATTTAATCTTCGATAGATCAATACTAAGTTAATAATAAGATATAGTAGAGTATTATTAGTTGTAAGGTATTAAAATTACATTAGAAGTTAGTTTAATTATACTGTAAGTACATAATGATAAAGGATTTATTATTATATACTATTAAATTAGATATATTAAAGTCTATCTATTTATAGCTCTATATAAATATTCTTTGGAAAGCTACTACTAATCTTCTATCTAAGTAAGTAACTATTAATAATCAGTTCTTACAATTAGTAATTATAATAATAAGAAAGTTAAATAGTTAGTTGAAAGAATTCTTATTATGTGAATATATGAAGTAGGTAGAAGGTATTACTAAAAAGCTCTTATTAAATAAGAGAATAATATAAATTTAATATAAAAGCTAGGTGATATTATAATAAATATAGTAACTTTAGACCAGTATAAGGAGATATATAGACTAATTATAAATCATAATAATAGTTCAACTTATAACTTCCAGTTGAGTAATAATTAGAAAGGAAGGGGGTAATATTATAAGTTATATCTAAATAACTAGTTAGAATTATATCTAAATATTTAATATCAACCCTTCTATTTAGATAGAGCTTTAGTAAGCTTTAAGTAATACTATATATATATATCTTTCTAGGTGTTTATAAAGGCTTCTTATTGGTTAATCCGGAGGGTAGCGTATACTATATGTAATCTTGCTATATAGGTGCAAACTAGTATTCTAGTTATTTGTTATATATTATTATATTACGTATTATATAGTGCTATATGAAGCTTTAGATCTATAGTATAGTAATTGCTTACTAATTACTATATATTTAGCTATAGCTAGTATTAAGTACTTAGTATTAATTACTAGTAAGCCGTAGAAAGTATATTATTATACATATAGTAATATATATAGTTACTATATACTTTATAGTATAATATAACTAATACTAGGAACTTTTTCGTTTTACTATATATCTTATCATCTATCTATTTATATAAAATTGAGTACTTTTAGCAATTTATACTTTTTTGCTTTAATAATATTTAAATACTTATTTATTTATTATATTCGAATTACTTATCCTTCTATTTAAATAGTTATATAGTTTAAAGTAATAAATTACTTAAGGGTATAATTTAATATGTTTTTTATAAAGGTATTAGTAATATTTTTTATCTCTATTGATTTACTATATTTTGTAGAGCTTGTAGTACTTATATAACTACTTTAATACTATAATATTAATTATAAAGTATTTTTCTTTGATAGTATTAAGTTTTATAAAATACTTATAGAGTAAGTATAAGTTAGTATATATAATACTTAGGATTTTAAAGAGTTTTTAGTATTAGAAGATTTCTTTAAGTAATATAGTAATAATATAAGTAGAATCTATACTAACTATTATAATATAAATTTCTAAAATAAGTATACTCCTAGTAATTCTTTTAGTTTTTATAGAAGAGTAGTATATAAAGCTACTATAGGGGTTAAATTAGTTATTATTAGTAGTAGTTTTTTAGTTTAGAATTATTAT
>QAPG01001234.1:0-10241 GCA_004366825.1 Colletotrichum spinosum
GGTAGTATTAAATACTATTATAATATTAATAATATAGAGTATAAAGTAACTATTAATATAGATAATATTAATAATAATTTTAAAGTTAAAATGAATATTACTATAAATAGTAAAGTAAAAGTAAGATAGAATAGTATTATATATTTAGTATTAGTAGTAGTACTATTTGAGTATTTTAAAGGCGTAATATTTAACTGGGTGTCTTATTTTATTAAGAGTATTATAGAACTATATAATAGTAAGGTATTTAAAATAGTAATAGAGTTTTTATATTTCTATTTTTATAAAGTATATAGAAGTAATAGTCTTCTTCTTATTAAAGAGTATCTATAGATACTTCTATTTTTAAATGATTAGTATAATCGTTTTATTTTAATAGAATTAGTTATAGAGATTATTAAATATAATATTAAGGTGATTTATATCTATAAGATAGAATAAGAAAGAGGTATTATATAGTATTATATAAAATGTAATAATATTAAGAGGTATTAGAATATTAATTAATCTAAGTATTAAAAGTAGGGAGATTTTACTAAAGTATATTATTACTAGTTTGTTTTATAGAGGTATAAGGATAATAAAAAAGTTAATTATTTATTTTAATATAGTAAACTAGGAGTATTTAGTAGTTGAAAAGCTAGTAATACTTAAGTTAAGTAAAATAAAATAGGGAAGTTCTACTAAAGCATATTATTACTAGTTTGTTTTATATAAGTATAAAGGTAATAAAAGGATTAATTATTTATTTTAATATAGTAAACTAGGAGTATTTAGTAGTTGAAAAGCTAGTAATACTTAAGTTAAGTAAAATACCTTAAGAATAGTATTTAAGTAATAGCTTTTAAATATAAATATAAATATAAGATTTAGAGTATCTTTTTAGTAATTCTACTACTAGAAGTATTGTTTTAAGTTAAAATATAGAATACTATTTAGTTTTAGAAAATAAATATAATCTTACTTCTATTAAGAATAGTAGGGTTTCTACTAAAGTATAATATTAAAAACTATTTAGGTAGAGTGGTAGTTTTGTTTTTAAAGTCGTACTGTATTTAATATTACGTAATAGTATTATTATATTTATTATTTTAAAGAGGGTCTTTAAGGTTATGATTAAGGTTATTAATATTTTTGTAATCTGTAAGGAAGGTTTAGTATATTATTATAAAGTGTGTTTTAGGATTTGTATTTAATTTGTAGTAGTTATATGAAATATATTGCTTTTTAAAAGTAAACTTTATAAATTAATAATCCGTCTTATTATATATATATAATACTTCTTATTTAAATAGCTATATATAGTTAGAAGGGAAGGATAAATATTATTTAGAACAAGTAGTTGTAAGTTCTATAAGGCTATCTATATAAAGTATTAAGTACTTTATAGTATTATGCTTTAGGGGTATTTTTAAGGGGAGTTATATATATAATTAGTTTAAAATTAATTATTAATTTACTCTTAATTATTATTTCTATCGTCTTATATATATTATGTTTTTTAAATTAATATAGTATTACTTATAGCTAATTATAACTAGTTATAAAGGCTTTAGAATATTATAATAAGACTAAAGAAGGTTAATTAGTATTTAAGTATACTATAGTATATATTTATAAGTTGATAGTAGAATATTATATCTATATAGAAGTTTAGGGGGAAGGCTTTTTAGATATATATAAGCTTTAGGATAAGGGTTTTAAAGCCTTTTTTTATTAAGGCTCTTAGTTATTATATTTTAAAAAGTAGTATTTTACTAATTAGAAAGATATAGCTATTAGTATTTACTATTCTTAAAATACCTTTTAATATAGTAAGTTATTTATTTGAACTATAACTTAAATTTATAATTATTAAGATATTTAAAGTAATACTTAAATATTTAATCTTTGAGTATAATTAGGAATATACTTACTTATATATAGTATAAGATATTAAGCTTAAGGTAATAATTATGAAATATATAGATTTTTATCTTAAAAATATTATATAGGTTTCTATTATATTTTATTATTTTATTATAAAGTTTTATAAAGTCTATAGTATATTTAACTAAAGTATTATTAAAAGGGGTAGTAGAGGGAATGTGTAAAAGGTATTTAAATTACTTTAAAAGCTATAGGTTCTTATACTTATAGTTTCCTTTTTATATATAGGGAAGTTTTATATTAAAAGGGCTATATATCAGTAAAGTTAATAGGAGGAGTTAGAAGTATATCATTAATATTAGAAGTATATAAAGTAACTAGCTATATTACTACTATCGTTTTTCTACTACTTATAGGAGAGTTAAAATAGGTTTAATTTGTTAAGTTTTAGTTTTAGTTTTATGGATAGGTAGTATTATCCCCTAATTATCTTCTATAAAGTCTTTAAGTTATTTCGGGAATTCTTTAATATTTATTTTAAAAGTAGTATAGTATTTAGTAGCCTTAGTAATTTCTTTAAGTATCTAAAGAATAAATAGGTCTTATTAAGTAATTTAATATAAAATGCTGAAAATCTTTTTCTTATTTATATTAATCTTAATATTATAGAAGAAAAAGTAGTTTTAAGCTTAATAGGTAACTTAAGTATTTATAAACTATTATATTATAATAAGCTACGTTTTAAAATTGGTTTTAAATATCTAAAAGAGTTTTTAGCTATATAATTTTAAGTATTTATAGAGTACTATTTAGTATACTAAGTATATTGAAATAGTAAGAGTATTATTATTTATAAAGTTCTTATAATCAATACTTTAGATCTATCTCAATAGTATTAGATCTAGATATTAGTAAAGCTTTAGAAGTATAAGAATACTACTTAATATAATAATAATTATTAAAAAAGTATTTAGAATCAATATTTCTTTAGAGATTAGTAATTTAGATATTATTATAGAAGTTAAGATATTATAAGAAGATTATTAGATCTATTTATCTATATAGAAAGAAGGGTAAAACGTATATCTTAAAGAACTATATAAGTCTCAAGAAGTTAAAACTAGAGATATTATAAATTTCTAATATTATATAAATCTAATAAGGTTTCATAAGATTTATTATATTTACTAAATATATTCTAGTAAGTAATAATTAAAAATATAAATTTAGAAACCTCCTGAAAAATACTACTAGGAGTATACTTTAGTTTAATTAGAGTAAAGGTTTTTAATATAATATTTCTAATACTAAATATATTCTAGTAAGTAATAATTAAAAATATAAATTTAGAAACCTCCTGAAAAATACTACTAGGAGTATACTTTAGTTTAATTAGAGTAAAGGTTTTTAATATAATATTTCTACTTAAGTCTTATAAAAGCTTTCTAAAGTATTAGTATATTTCTTAGAATATTCTAATTAAAATATTAAGATAAAGAAAGTCTAAAGTATCTAAATAATTAGTCTTATAATCTTTTACTTTATATAGACTTTCAATATAGCTTTTTATAGTTACTTCTTCTGTTATAATAAGCCTTATTAATTTACAGTATAGTAGTAATAGATAAGTTAACTACTAATTAGTATAAGTAAATCTAAAGGATAATATATACTATATATAATCTTATCATATAGGTATAAATTAGTATTCTAGTTATTCATTACTATTATTATTATATTATATATTATATAGTATTATATAAAGTTCTAGATCTATAATATAATAATTACTTACTAATTACTATATACTAAGTTATAGTTAGTACTAGGTGCTTAGTATCTATCGCTAGTAAGGCGTAGAGGGTATATTGTTACATATATAGTAATATGTATAGTTACTATATACCTTTCGGTATAATGCAACCGACAATAGCTTTAGAAATATCTCTAATACTCTATAAAATACTACTACCCTTTTATTTACTTTAGGGATATATAGTTACTTGAGATTGATATATAGATTTAAGAGCATATTATATAGAATATAACTTATTAAATTAAATAAGGTCTTAAGATTTACCCTTTTTAAAGTACTTCCTCTTTACTACAACTTATACGCTCTATATACCCTATCTTACTAATAGTATAAAAACGCTATTCTAGATATTTAATCTTAATCAAAACTAAAACCTAATTAAGACTAAAACCTAGCTATTAAGTAACTTATATCTTCTTTTAATATATAAAACCTATTTTTATAATAGTCTAGAAGGTATATATTCAAATAGTAACTAGTTATTAGTATATTAACTACTTATTATTAAAGTTGTTATAAAAGGTTAGACTTTTGATTCTTTTTAAATTATTAGGAATAACTTCTTTTTAAAGTCGGATTTTTACTACTTTAAGTATACAACCTAAATAATATCATTTAGAATATCGACTTTACTTTATACTTAATTAAACTAAAGTATTATATAGATTCTCTAGCCTTTTCTACACCGTTAGACATACTAAATAATACTAGTATGTCTGAAAAATAATATTTATAATTATTTAAATCTTCTAGATATAACTACTATAAGCTAAGTCTATTATAGTTAAAAGAACGCTATTTTAAATAGTAGTTATCTAAGTATAAGTAGGTTAGAAAAATAAAAAGTAGAGTAAAATTAAAAGAAGGAGTAAAAATAGCTAGCCTTATAGCGTAATAAGGGTAAAGACGCCTTAAAAATACCTTTAGAAAGTTGACAAAATATTAAAAGAGATATATAAAAGTACCTTAAGATAAGTAGTACTATATATATATCTTAAGGGATATAAAAAGGCGTTTTAAGATAGGTAGTATTATGTATATATTTAAAAAAAAGGTTCTTATATATATAGATATTTGATTTTATAAAAGAAGGTTATTAAAGTTATTATTTAAATAGTAAAAGAAAGTTTAAGTATTTGAAAATACTAAAAATAAGGCTAAACTAAGCTTATAACTATAATAAATTAAAAGAGGCTACCTAAAAGGGCTTTTTTATACTATATGGAGGGTATATAAGGAAGTAAAATGGCTTGTATTATTACTACTGAAATGCGGAATATGTAGGGTACTTCAACCCTTAAAATATCGCTCTAAAGTGTAGCTTGAAGCCTAGTTTCGTAGCCTATATAGCTACATCCATTTCATTATATATAACTAATAAATTACAATATTTACTAATTACAAATAAATACCATTATTTCAATATACTAAAGATTATTGATACTTCTATTTATAAGACTTATAATTAAATATGTTTATACTTACTTAATATTTCTTCTTTAATAGCTAGGTATATGAATCTTAAGTAGATTTTAATTTTAGTATAAAGTATATAAAACAGTAATAACTTATGAAATACCTAATTATTGTATATACTTTATTTGATACTATTTTTAAGAAGTTTAGAAAGACTTTAAATTCTATAACTTTAAATATTATATTTTATTGTATATATCAAACCTTAGTCCTAATATGACTTTCTCTAACTATTATTATTCAGTCTTTTATTATTATAGAGTTAAACATTAGAGTTAGAAATATAATTACCTATAATAATAGAGAATTGTATCTTTATTTTAATTAGTTCCAAGCTACTATTAGTATAAGTGTTATTATTAAGTGAGATCTATAGTTAAATCTATATAAAAAGTAAAGATTTTGAATACTATTCTAGATATAAAGTAAAAATGACTAAATATATATATAATACTTAATACTATTATTTATATAGAAATACTACTAAATTATCAAATACTAGATAAAGTTCAATATTTAAATAAATATTATATAACTTTCAAAAGTCTCCTCTCTTTTAATAATATTACGTAAACGTATGTTTTGAATATTTCAACTTGAAATTGATTATGAGAGAATTATATAACTAACGTCTGTGATATATTATCTTTTTCGTTTATATTAATAATTATATAGTTTTCTTCCTTTTGTAAATACTTCTAAAATACTTATATTATTAGCAGATTTATAAAAGAAGTATTACTTTAGAAGACATGAAAACGTATAGTAGTTTCTTTCTATTAAAATTAGTAGATACTAAATAATGTAAAGGTACTAACCTTTATAAGTAAAATATATTGAATACCTTCTTCAGTATCTTAGAAAATGGATATAATATATTATATCATTCAATATCTTTCTTAGAGGTAAAGAATACTTGTTATAATATAATTAAACTTTCTATATACAAATCAAATATTATGAATAAGATATCAGCTTTATTAATTATAATATAGTTATAAAAAGACTATATACTATCTATATAGCTAGCTGAGTATTCTACTTGAATTAATTCTTCAGATGAGTACTATATAAAGGCTAGTTAATTAACATAATGATTTAATAAGATAAAGAATTTCTACTTTAAGTTTAACTAAAAGCCTAGTCATTTATTTAAAGATCTGATTATCATTATGAATATAGATTTTGAAGATAATTACAATAACCGAAAAAGCTTTTGAATAGATATTATGTATCTCTTTTGAAGTCTAATAATATAATAAGTAAGTAGATAAAATATTATTATTACTTTAATAATCAAATAAAATCTCCACATTATTTCAGACTATTGAAATACTTCTCTTTATTAGTTGCCTTAAAGTAATATTCTAAATCAACTTTATAATACGCACACTTATTAGAAATAGAATGTACAAGTTTCTCTAGCTATTAAGATATAATATAATAACTTAAAATAGTATATCTTATAACTATCAAGATAATATAATTCTATATACTATTATAATATATCGATACTGATAAAAATTATGTATACTAAGAAGTCTAATAGAAATACTTTAATATTAAATATATACTTCTAAGAGATTCAATAATTAATTATTCTATTATACTTCTTCAAAACTGCTAGTTTGATATTTCTATTAGTTAACTTAATACAATAAATTAGTTAAATTATATAGACTTATATTAGAGAGAAGAATATTAGAAGAAATTTGAACTTTTAGTTATTAGTTAGAACTTATAAGTTCTAAGTTCTAATAGCAATAAGATTAAGTAAAAAGACTCAGAGATATTAGAGATATTAAGATACTTGAAATCTTTCAATTAATAAAGAATATATAGATAATTACTTAATAATACTATTCTTCTTACTATAAAGATAGCAGTTTAATAAGAGTCATATAATTATAAAAGAAGTATCTTATAAGATATAGATAGAA
Organism: Colletotrichum spinosum; assembly: GCA_004366825.1. NCBI lineage: Eukaryota > Fungi > Ascomycota > Sordariomycetes > Glomerellales > Glomerellaceae > Colletotrichum > Colletotrichum spinosum. The sequence continues at coordinate 7,102 of QAPG01001234.1, forward strand.
AACTTAATTAGTATTATTGTATGAAGTCTTTAGCGGCTATAGTATGTAACTAGGTATTTTTCTATTATAGAGATTATTAACTAGGTGTTATATGAGGCTACCCACCAGGGGGGAGGCTAAATATATAAAACTCTATAAAGTCTTTAGTTTTATATAGGGAATATTTAGCTCCTAGCTAAAACCTATACCCTAATTTATCCTATATCAATAGCTATAGTTATAGTTACTTTAGACTTTTAAATATTATATAATATGTTTCACCTTAAGTTATACTTTTTCTACTATTAACTAACAGTTACCTATATAGTATATAAATATAAATATATATATCTTTTTCGATAGTATCTAATAAGTTACGTCTAAGATATAATAAACATATTTAGAATTGCTTTTTACTAAAGTATAGTAGTAAGACTATATAATATACCTAGTAACTAGCTAGCTATAACTACTAAAGTACTAGAAACAATCTTTAACTATAATATTATAACTTAGATCTTTTAAATAGTAGTCTATATAATAATATAGATTCTACTTATATATCTAAACTTTCTCTAGTTAGAACGTATAACTATATTCTTATAATTCTATTCCTTCTACTTAATCTTTGAATAATTAGAATAAATAAAAATATTAAATAATTAGTAATTCTACAGAGAATAGCTATTTTATAAGTATAAGCCTGATATAAATCTCGACAAACTCTAATAAGTAATATTTAACATAATAGAAATATAGAACAGAACTCATCATACTATACTATACTATTACTAGGAATTAAAGAAGTAAAGTGATAATAATAATGAAATAATAACTTAAAGGGAAGATACTTCTAAAAAGAGATATATTTGTATAATAATGGAACCAATTTTAAACTTAATATTAATATAGATTTTGACTAATAATATATTAAGGAAATTGAAAACAAATACCTATTTGAAGACTTCATATAGAATATATCTCGAGGGGAAGAATACTTACTTCTTAATATAAGATAAAATAGAGTAATTACTATCATACTTCTTGAATTTAAATAGTTACTAATTTTTCAATAACTAATACCTAAAATCAACAAATAATCCCAAATCTTATTATAACTACTATTCTTACCTAAACTAAATTTAATAGCTATTACGAATACACTATTTAACACTATATAGTTTTAAATAGTAATATACTAAGAAGAAATATATAAATAATAAGAAACTTATAAAGAGTAAACTACAGCTTTTATCTAACAGCTAACTAAAGAATTAGTAATATTTAAGCTATTTAAAAGTTAAGAAAACCAGCCTTTATAGAATTATAGAACAGTAAAGAGAAGTTTTTAATAGAATGAATCGACAACTAAATTATAACTAGTAAGAATAACTACTAAGTCTAACTAGGTAATATAGTTAACTAATAAGTCTAATAAATATTTATAAACCTAATACTTTAAGTCTAAATAGAATTGCGAAATTATAAAGTTAGCTTAATTAAGAAAACTAACCCTATCTTAACTAATTTTATTATATTTATTAACTAATAGTATATTAATTTAGAGATATAGGAAACATTACACTTAGTTACTTTTGTTCCATACTTAGAATAGTATCTAGGCTTTTTACTTTATATATAGATTTAATTATTAATCTTACCTAATAATAGTATTGATACTAATACTAGCTTATAACTAGTTAAAACAGTAATAAGATTACTTATTATTATAAATAATCATACTTCTAGTTCTAATATTTAACCTTATAGTAATAGAAAGCCTTATAGTAATAATGTATATAAAGAATCCTTTATCTAGGCTAAGACTTACTGTATATAGTTAGAAATAACTACTAACATTATAGAATTAAGAATTTATATAGATTTCTTAAATATAGAATAGAAAAGAATACTTATGAGAACTAAGTATTCTATTATTTATTACTTTTCTATATCTTTTATAATAGAACTAAAATCTCTCTAAAATCTATATACTTATTAATCAGAAGAACTTTAAAATGAGTATAAAACATCTAAGTATAAGTATTCTAATTAAACATATTATTTTATGAAAACATATCTTAATATAATTATCATAAATATCAAAATTAGTAGTTAATTTATAAATATTCAACAGAATATTATATAGTTAATCTATGACTTATTATACTAAACTAATATTATTAGAAACTAGATATCAATTAGATAATACTTAAATATTCATATATAACTATAATACTCATTACTAGATACTTTAAAACATTATAGCAATATAATTATAGACATTTTAGAGATTATCTAGCTGTATTAGAAATATTCATATTTATATACGTATTATCTATATATTAGCTATATTTGATGTATCAAGATTATTTATTAATAGAAATAAGCTAAGTCTTATTATATCTTTATAGAAGTTATAGATTAATTTATATTCGTAATAGAAAACCTTTATATTAGTAATTTAAAATCTCGTTTTTAAGATAAATAAAATTTAGTTTATAATGAAAGTACTGAAGTTATAGATATGAAAGTTAGAATAAATATTTAAATAGGTGTTATATATAATTAGGAGGTAAAATCTAGTATATATTCTATATAATTAAACATAGCTATACGTACCGCGTGAAGCTCTATTTCAAGTAGTTTAAATAGGGCGAAACCTATAGAGATAGTACTAACGCCTAAGGTTTATCTAGTATAAACTCTACTTCTTAAGTATATTATTTCTAATATATCTCCTTAGTCTTAAGAGCTCTATTTATAAACTAGCTTTTTAAATAATACTAGTTAAACTTTTAATTTATATTTTATAAGAGGTTTTTTTTATTACCTTATTATTCTTATTAAACCTCTATTCCTATAGTAAGAAGAATAATACTATTTATAAGCTATTTAAATACTTTTTATTAACTAAAGAATACTTTAAATACTTCTTAAGTTTTTATTAGAATCTTTAACTATTAGAAGTCTTTCTTAAAATTCTTCTTCTTATTATAACTTTAAGTAGTTTAACTAATTTATTATATTAATCTAAATAATAAAAATACTAAAGTAATACCTCTAGAGAAACTTTATAAAACTATTAGTTATAAAGTCTCCTAAAGGTATATATTTAATCTTAAAATACTTCTACTAAGTTTCTCATTATAACTAGTAGT
>QAPG01001235.1:0-10265 GCA_004366825.1 Colletotrichum spinosum
ATAGGAAGAATAGTTAATAATTTATTAATTAGATATATATATATATATATATTATAAAATATTAATTATACTAATTTAAAATAACTTTTTAATTATCTAAATAGTTATGATAATTAGAAATAAGTTTGAGATATTTATAGTATATTATAGCTACTAGAGAAAATAGAAGAAGATAAACCTTAAAGAATCCCTTAAAAATCTAATTATATTAATAGAATTAAAATATTCAAAGTAATAGTAATTAGGATTGATTTATTTAAATATATCTATTTAAATTCTTAAGATATATAAGGAAAAGTTAATAAAGAAATATAGATAACTATATATTAAATATATGACATAATTGACATCTTTTATAATCTTATTAATAGGATAAAACTAAGTATGAATAAGCGATACAAATAAAGTATAGAAATCTTTAGAAACTAATAATAATAATCTAATTAAAAGAATAATTATATTATAGATTATAATTAATTTCAAGCTAATTATATATATAATAGCTAGAAATATAATTAATATTTTGATTACTATTAATTCTATTAGCTTCTATATTACATAAATAATAGTAATACTTTAAACCTACTTTATATGAAACTTTAGAATAGAAATATATATAATAAATACTAAATATATTTAAAGCTAGTAATAGAATACTATATTAATAACATATGTAACTAAAGAGTATAAAGTAGTAATATTATATTTTAAGAAAATATTTATTATTAATATAAAGTTAGTAGTAGAAATTACTACTCGTTTTAATAATACTATACTAATAGAAGTAACTATAGAAGTATTATATAATAATATACGTCAGATATTAGAAGAAACTTTTAAAATAATATACTTTATAATATTAAATAGTAAAACTAGAATAATTAATCTTAAGAGGTTTATAGAGATCTTCTAAGATTATACTTATTACTATTTTATAATATTAATTAAATTAGAAATCTTTTTAATTTTAAAGCTTTCTAAAATTATATATAAAAGTATTTTTCTATATATAAGAGTAAGAGGATTATTTATAAGAAGTATATAATAATTAAAAGCTTTCTAGAAGATTATATTTAACATTTAACTTAATAAGACTATTCTAAATATAAATATAAAGTTTAGAAATAAGTGGAATATTATAGAGTTTAGTATAATTTGAATATTTATAGTTTTTAGAAATATTAATATTAATATTATTTTACTAATTACTCTATTTCCCTTTAATCTTCTTAACAAAGATTAATTCTAAATTTATTTCAATAATCTGAATAATAGAACTAAGTAGGGAAGAATATTTTTACTTATAGAGAAATATAATAGATATTTATAATTCTTAGTCTAAAAAGATCTTTATAATAAAGCTACTAACTTCTTTATAGTAATAGAAGTATAATAATTATATAAGAAATCTAGTTATTCTAATATCTAAAAATTAAATAATATGTTTAATAAAATAGGTTAAGTTGTAATTATTAGTAAGGCTAAAGTAGGTATAAAGGATCACTATCAATACTAAATAAATAGTAAAATATTATACTAGTTTAAATTTAGTTTTAAAGATAATTATAAGTTTAGTATAGAGATCATTATTAATATTATATATCTTAATAATAATAAGCTTATACTATATATAGTTAATATATTAATAGTATTAATAGTTATAAGGTTTATAAGAAGTATTTCTATATAAAATATATAGTATATATTAAATGTTCATTAAATTAATATATATTAAAGTTTTGAAAATAGAATTACTATTAATATAAAATATAATTTTACTATCAAAAGCCTTAAAAGAAAGACTAATAATATAATTAGTAGAATAACGATTATATTGATTAAAACTTATAATAATATTATTAAGATTAAATAGTATTATATTTCTCTATAGAAAGCTTATAAGATTATATATAATAAGATGTTAGAAGTATTAAGAAAAGAAATACTTTAAAATATAATTAAGATAATTAATAATACTAATAGTTCTAATAGTTTTATATTCATCCTACTTATCTCTAATATAGATTTATATTTTAATATAACTTTACTACTATTTCTAGATATAATAAGATATAGAGTAATTATTTATAAAATAATAGAAGAAGTATCTAAGACTTATATATAGTATTAGATTTTAGATATTTTAAATATATATAATAGTTTATTTATAATATCTATCTATTAGATCTAAATATAATTAGATATATATATCTATTATAACTACTAAAGCTAAACTAAATCCTTTAGGCTTATTCTAATGAATAGTAAGATATAAATTATAAAGATAAAAAGTAAATTTAATACTTCCTAAATAATGGTAATTAAATTATATGAGTAGCTTTAAGTTAAAAAGAATAATAATAAGAGGTTTTATAAAAATAAGATTAAAAGAGAAATTCTATTTAAAAAGATACCTATAATAATAGTATTTAAAGAAAAGCTAAAGTAATAAGAATAATTATATAAGAATAATATTCTGATTATAAAAGCTAGTTTTTCTAATACTATATATTGTAATATTTACTTTATAACAAAAGAAGTAGAAGTATTAATTAAAACTACTAATTTCTATTATTATAATTTTATTATAACATTAAATAAGCTTTTTAAATTATAATATATTAAGAAATAAGAAATCTTATTAGTAAAAAGAATATTATATTTTAAGTATTGGAATATGTAAAAATCTAAATCAATATAGATCTTTAGCTTTAAATCTATTAATAAGGTTAAAAATACTAATAATATATTATATAAGAAGTTAAAATTAGTTATTAAGAGATTTAAGAATTAGGGAAAAACCAATACTTTTATATAATTACTAATAATATAATAAGTTAATTATTACTTTATATTAATACTATTAATAATATTATATTTTGGTATTCTTATAGAAATCTCCTTCTATAATTCTATTTCAATATATATATAAATAGGAATACTATTAAACTATTTTATTTTAGTAAAACTATTTATTAGTTTATAATAAGTATATTCAAAAGATATTATTATTATTATTATTATCTAATTATTATATAGCTTTATAGAATTAGATATATATTAATATACGACACATTCTTATTATTATAGAAAAACCTAAAAATAGAGATTTTATTATATAAGTTATATTTTATAATCTCTAGAGTAGATAACTTATATTTTAATATTATAAGTATAGAGATAGATAATACGTTTAACTTCTATTTATTTAAATTTAATACTAAAAAAGAAGAAGAATTTTAATAAGTTGAATTTATAATAAACCTAAAGTTAATACTTATAAATAATATATTTCTTATCTTTAATAGAAATATAATAATACTTAAAGATAATAATAATATAGTTCTTATTTAAAAAACCTAAAATAAGAAAATTAGACTTATAATTTATCTTTTGAGTAAAGTAAAATTAATATATATTAAATAATAAGTATAAGGAGTATATATAGCTTCTATGTATTAATTAGAGGTATATTTCAACCTTTCTATTATAGTTTAATATTAAGACTTAATAGAATAAGATGTTAAGAGACTTAATAAGTATTTTATATAATAGAAAAGTCATTTGAAATAAACCCTAAAATCTATCTCTATTAATATTAAGGAAATAAAACTTTATATATTTTTAATATATCTTTTATTAATAGTAAAAATATAATAGTTTAATTAGAATTTATTATTATCCTAAAAATAGAAAGGAATAATACGAATACTAATAGTTTTAGATTTAGATGTAATATTATTTATCTTTCTTTTACTAAGTTGAAAAGAATTATATAAAATATATTAACTTCTAAAATCTATATTATAATTATAAGAATTAATATGAAATATTTAATTTCTATTACCCTCAGGTAAATAATTATATATCTATAGATATTATTAATACTAATAATAGTCTATACTAACTCTTCTTCTTTCTATAAGTATTTTATTAAATTAAATATTATTAAGAAGAAGTATTTTGTAATTAATATTCTAGTATTCTAATAATTACATAAGTAAAAAGAGATTTTTAAGATTAATTAGATCAATAGTAAAGATAATTTTATAAATAGTATAACTAAAGAATTTAATAGTTAAATTCTTAAAGGGTTTATAATAATAATTAAAATAATAATATAAATAGAAAGATAGATTATAGAAGTTACTAATGATAGTAAGAAGAAGAAATAAAAGTAAAAAGAAAATATATAAAATAACAAGAAGAAAGTAAAAGAGCGAGAGAAATATATTATAGTAAGAGTTTAAAATTCTTACTATAACATTAAATAAAAAGTATATTTTTGTAGAGAAATACTATTTATAGCGGTTTTATAGTTTTTAATATAAATGAAAAGACTTATATAATTAGAAGTAATTTTAAACTAACTTTATATTTCATATTATTTTAATACTTTATATAGTTTCTGCATTTTATATTTGTCTTAGTATTTTATATATTTTAGCTATAAAGGATAGTACTACTAATATTAGGCTAAGTATAATATTAAAATAGCTAAGGTTATAGTAGTACGTAATCAAATAGTTAACTTACTTATTTAAATTGATAAGAATAGAAAGATTATTATGTAGATTTATTCTCAAAGAATATAATATATATATATATTATAATTTAGATATAGATATTATAAATAGAGATAAGTAGTTATATACTATCTATATAATCGGTTGATTATGACGTTTACTAGTTAGAAACTAATAATGAAAACATAGAATAACTTGAACTATTATAAAAAAAGATTTTGATACTAAAACATTAGATATATAAACTTATAAAGGAATTATTATAGCTTATAGAAATAATACTTATAAAATTTGGAAGTGTAGTAGAACGAGAGCTATATAGTCTATAAATATAAAAATCCTAGAAAATACTTCTATACTTTATAAAAAGAATTATTTTTATCTATTAATTTAAAAACGAATTCTAATCATTATAAGTTTATTCAGCCTAACAATTATTTCATTTTAAATCTAGATCATTCTGTTTCTAATATAAGTCAAAATAATAATAATAATAATAACTCTTTAATAAATCCCATTATTAAAGTTCAAGACACATCTAGAATAATTCCAGAAGAAGATTTGAAGATTAAAATAATTAAAAATGATAAAATATTAGAATTAAATATAGAAAGTAATAAGCTTTAGAGAACATCTAATCTATATATTAATTTACCTATTATATTAGATGAAGTTAAAAAAGACTATAAAACCTATAAACAAAGTGCTCTTTCTACTATTTTAAACTACTTTAATTTAAATAGTTATATAAAGTTATATACAAATACTAATGAAAATAATAAGGCTTCTTATATTATATTAATTGATAAGATAGAATAACCTATTTCTTTTATTGAAATATTAAGGTCTCCTAGATATAGAAACTAGATTCTATTTATAATAAAAGAAATAAAACAAATAGAATCTATATATAATTAAAAACTAATACCTCTATCTACCATTAATATTGAAGATATTAATATTCTAAATAATAAATAGATTTATAAGTTAAAAGTGAATAATATAACTAAAGACATGATATATAAGGTTGAATAAATAATTTAAAGCTAGAATTAATATTGAAATATTAATTATTTAGAAACCTTTAATACTACTTTTAAGGCTAAAGATTACAAATATATAATAGTTCTTTCTCTTAATTTAAAATAGACTTTATTATAATACAATATTTTTATAGTACTTATTCATCCTAATATAAATAAATTTATATACATTTATCTACCAATTAGATTCTATTTTGAAATGAAGAAGAATTCTTTATAAGTTAATCCAAATATAGATATAAATACTTATAAAATAATAAAGACTATATTTTTACTTTTTTATTAAACAAAGTACTACGTGGTTTAAAACAGAATCCTCGACTTTAATATAATCATCTGAAAATATTCTTTATTTAATAAGACTTTGTGTTTCTCCTTTTAATAAAGTAATTTCATTTTAAATATAAAACTCTATATAGCTATTTTAACTTACTATTTTAATAGCATATTACTAACTATGAATAATTAGAAAATAGCTAATTATATATATAATTCTTTAAGATAGAAAATAAAGATATAAAGCCTAAAAGAACCTTCTACCTTTCTCAATTATAATTTCTCTACAAATTAAAAAGAAAATAATAGTTACTATCAATTGAAATGAATATTCCAAGAGTATTATTAAAAATGTAAAAAGGAAACTATTTATAAATCTAAAGTTCCTATAGATAATAATTACAATTTACTTAAAAATAAAGAAAAAGCTTAGAAAGAAAATATTTTAAAATTCAAAAAGGAAATAGTAGTTCTGTTATATTTAGTTCCAAAAGTAAGACTCAATATTACTTTCATCATAATGATTTATTCTTAATTTACGTATAATCTAAATAGAATTATTCTTAGCCCTTGATTATATATAGGATTGTTTAGATAATAATAAAGATTATAAATATACTTATAACTATAAAGATATATCTTCTATTGAGAATATTATAAAGTATATTCATTCAAATTAAATACGAAGTGGAAATAATAGAAAATCTACTTCTTGTTATACTTTCTATTTAAAAAGAAATAGTAATATTATAAACTATTCTATTATAGAATATAGAACAATAATCTTATCTATTTATAAAACTAAATATGTAACTCGATGTGATATTTATAAAAAAGCAATTTACTTATATTATACTTATAATTATATAAAACTAAAATTAGAATTATCTAAAGTTAAAAAGCTAAGACTTTTATAAATAGTTTAATAGTAGAAGAACCAGCTGAAAATCCTAAGTTCTAGAAAGAAATAAAATATATAAATATAACATATTACTTTATAAAAGGTTTTATTAGACCAAAAACCATCTTTATATATTATATTAATATAGAAGATATTATAATAAATATCTTTACTAAGCCTTCAGGTTTAGTGAAATTTAAGCGAGGTTTATTTAAACCTTTAAAGAAAGTATTATAAAAGTCTTTCTTTTTTTATTTTCTATAAGATTTAAAGTCTATAATCTTATGTAATCTTTCTCTTTTTACTCTTAATTATATCTTATTAATTATTATATAAATAAGTTATATACTAATAAAATATACCTCATAAAGAGATATTGAATTTATTCTAATATATAAAGAACTTCTATTTCTTCTATGCTAATAGAAATAATAAGATATCTTATAATATTTCTATATAAATAGATTATATAAAAATTGCTATATAAATATATTTTTAATTTAGCTTTTTACTCCTACTAGTTCTTAAGTAAATAAAGTAAAAGTATAGAGGTTCATTCTTTTATAAAATACTAGAAGTATTTTAAACTATATATATTATAATTATAATATTTTATATACTATATCTAAAGTAACTTTATACTATCGCTGTATTATAATATGTATTATACTTTATTTATACACTATAATTATAATATAACATATACTATAATTATAATAATTTATATATTATACTAAGATATATATATTATGGTTGTGATACCTTATATATTATAACTATAGTAGCCTATATACTATAACCATAGCTAGAACTCTAATAATATAACTAGAACTCTAGTAGTATAACTAGAATTCTTAAAAACAAAACCCTCTCTATAAAAGCCTTAATCTTTCTATAGATAATAGTTAGAAATAGTTAATTATACTATTAATTAAACCACTATTTTTCCTTCTATTTAACTATTATTATTACGAATACTTTAAATAAGTCTTCATATTGAGAAAACAACTTTTATCATACCACATTTCTCCTGATTTTATAGTTATCTATAGTAATAACTTAACTATTAATTTACCTACCTATCTATTGTTTCTAATACTAGTTAGCCTACTAAGTTGAAGTCTTATAACCTATAGAGACTTATTCTTACTACTATTACTCCTTCTCTCGCTAGGCCTTTAGTTATTACTTTATATGAAGCTTAGTCTAAAGAATATTAAGGTTACAGATATTAAAGTTATAATGAATATTTGAACAGAATACTTATAATTAGTAGTAATTAAATATCTCAAGATTTTTAAATTATATATAGTTATAAACATATAAGAGTATAAGGTTATTATAGAAGGAATTATTAGTTATTTATTATCTATAAAAAAGTCAATATATAGTAAGTATACTAGCTATAACTATCAGGGGTTTAGCTTTAGATTAATTAAAGGCTAGCTATAGTAGTTAGTAGGGGGTAGGAGGGCTGAAGTTATATTTCAAAGGGTAATATGTCTACTAATAGTTATAATAGAAATCAAACTATTAATCCCTCCCGATTACTATAGGTATATTCTACAATAATAGATTTATTAGTTTTTGATAATAGATAATGAATATAGTATATTAAAATAGCTCAATAATTACTTTTATTCAAAGTAATATTAAGTATAGATATTTCTTTATCATAAAGAACTACTTTAAAACCAATCTTATACTTATATAGAGATTATAAGTTGATTTATATTTATAATAGAAAGTCTTTCTTTTATTAATATAAAGTCTTACTTAGGAATAAGTAGGGCTTAGTCTCTAGTAAGAATATTAAGTTTATAGATATTAAGATTATAATAAATCTTTAAATAGAGTACCTATAGTTAGTAGTAATTGAATATCTTAAGCTATTTGATTTATATATACCTATAAGAATATAAAAGCGTGAAGTTGTTATAGAAAGAATTGTTAATTATTTATTATCTATAAAGTGTTAAGATAGAATAAGTATACTAATTATAGCTATAAAGGATTTAACTTTAGACTAACTAGGGGCTAGTTATAGTAGTTAGTAGGAGGTAGAAAGACTAAAGTTATATTTAAGAGAGTAATATATCTACTAATAGTCATAGTAGGAAATAAGCTGTTCGCCTTTCCCCTTAAGATTATAATAAATGTTTCAATAGAGTATTTATAATTAATAGTACTTCAACATTCCGAGATATTGAAATTATATATAGCTATAAAGGCGTGAGAATACAAGAGGATAGGGGTATAAAGTTATTATAGAAGAGGTTATTAGTTATTTGTTATTAAAAAAGTTAATATAAGATAGATATACTAGCTATAACTATAAGAAATTTAATTTTAGATTAATTAGAGGCTAGCTTTAGTTATAAGTAGGAAAGTAGAGAGGCTAAAGTTATATTCTAAGGATTAATAGATCTATTAATAGTTATACTAGAGAGTAAACTACTAGCTTCTTCTAAATTAATTTCTTAATATTAAAACTATCTATATTTAAGTAATACAAGAACCATAGTCTTTATAAGTAATATATATTAGGAAGCTTCTTAAATGCTTTAACAAGTATGTATAATATGCTAAATAGTTTAGAATTTCTCAAAAAGCTAGTAAATTCCTACCATAATGTAATTAAGTCTATTATATAGAAGTCAAATACTACTAATAGTATATTAACTTTATAAACTTTATTATAATTATAATAAATCCAAAGATTGCCTATATATAAAGCTAACTATTATTATTAGTTAATCCGGAGGGTAACGCACGCCGTATATAATCTTACCGTATAGGTACAAACTGGTATTCTAGTTATTTATTATTATCATTATTATATTATATAATATATAGCGTTATATAAAGCTCTAGATTTATAGTATAGTAATTACTTACTAATTACTATATATTTAACTATAGCTAGTACTAGGTGCTTAGTACTTATTACTAATAAGGCGCGGAAGGCATACTACTATATATATAGCAACACGTATAGTTACTATATACCTTATAGTATAGTATAACTAATAATTATATTCCAATTAGATTTCTTTAGATAATTATTATTACGACGTAAAGAAATAATATTTTATTTAAATACAATAAACAATTTCTACCTTGGATCTAACTAGAAGGCTAGCAATCTATTCAATAGTCTTATTCTTACTATAGATATTAGCTTCATTAATAATAATGATAGTAATCAAGATAACTTTGGAATATATATGATATATCTTCTTCACGGCTTAGTTTTAGAATAAGTTAATAAATAAAATACTATTAACACTTTAATAATTAAGATAGAGGTTTAACTATTCTTCTAAATTATTTAAGACGCTATTTATACCAACTGCCTCATTATCATACTCTAAGTAAATCTTATAATTAATATCTTGATTAAAATAAAAATATATAGGTCTTGACTAACTATCTAAATCTAATGTCATAATTAAAAAATAATATATTTTATAATTGTTGAAATAGTATATATATATATATATATATATATATATATAT